>CALZFC010000062.1:1685000-1765000 GCA_945643635.1 Allodiplogaster sudhausi | reverse complement strand
ATCCAGACTACCACGGTAGTCAGTCGCGAGTTCCCTTCTCCCATTATGCCACTCTACCGTAATCGTGACCGAAGTCGGGGAGGGCGAAGCGACTACACGACATCTTCGTCCGCGTACGGTAGTAGTGAGGCAGACCTCAGCGCAAGCGTCATCGTGCCGCCGTCAAGTCGAAGAAACCCCCTCCTGGATTCGTCGATCTATTCCAGCTCTTGCTATTCAAGCTTTGGCCCCGTCTGCGGAGACTGGCGACTGAATGCGACGGTGTCCGGCGACAATGTTGCCGAGTCGATTGACCGAATCCTCCGAGCATCGTGCAATAATCGACGGGGAAGCCTTGAAGAGTCGGCTGGCTACGGCCTAGATACTGCGCCGACCGCGACGCCTCACGTCAAGACGCGTCGCGGTTCGCGTGTCAGACAACTCCTCAAGGAGCTCATACTTGGTGGCGGAAGTGCGTCGCGCTCTCGTCGAAGAGAGAAGTCGAGGGGTGCCGAGAACATGCCCCCTGCCGGCACCAGAGCATGCAGCCTAACGCTGCCGCCAGGCGCCACCAGCAGACACAAGTCGAACTCACCCAGAATCAGACGAAGAGACACGTCGTACTATATGAACAGCCAGCAATCAGCGACGCCCCTGCGGCAGCAATCGCAGACGGCGTATCGCATTCCGGCTTCGGCTACTGCCGTCTTCTTCCAACCACGATCGGTGCTGGATGGTCGGCAGCATTTTCTGCTCCCGAATACTCTGCAGCACTACGATATTGACTGCGTAACGCCACGGACAAGGAGGGGATCGATTGAAGATCACCAGAGGAGGCTTAGGAAGCAGAGTATGGAAGGATGGAGCATGCAAATGCGGACACCCTCGGCGGATACGGTACTCGAGGAGACTAAGAAGAAGAGCAAGAAGAAGGAGAAGGAAAAGGGGAAGAGCTACGGAGGAGGGGCCTATGAGCCAGCGGTCTACGACACACCCAAACAGCAGCTGATCTATACGAACCCGGGATATCAGGAGGCCATCTACGGCCTGCCGACTCCGCTTCACATCCACTCATCGTCCACGCCCGACAGCAGTGTCGTCGGAGGGGAGGAGCCCCAGAAGAAGAGGAAAAAGAAGCAGGGAGGGGGGCCACCAGCACCCATTCGTGTCCGAGCTTATGAAACGCCAAAGGCACAGCATGTTGAGATTCGAGAGAGAATGCCGACGGAGAGATATAGGCAGGAGAAGAAGAGTTAGTAGGCTGGGTCTCGTGTGGGTAATAAATGATATAATTTAAAGGAAAAAAAAGATTATATAGGTTCTGAGAGAGAATAGTTTTTTAACAAAAAAAAAAAAGAAATTAGATGTATTAAAATATGTTAGCAAGCAAAAAAGTGTTAACTGAGAAAAAGTTGGCAATTAAAATGTATAAGAGCCGAAAATTTGATAGGAAAAAAGAAAGATGAATTTTTAAGACATTTATATGCTTAAAATTGAACTGAATGCATGTTTTCTTTGCAGATGCGTTTGTGAACAGCCACGAATGGACCCTGAGTCGATCTGTGTCTGAGCTACATCTTGTCAGTTTTTTTTTTATTTCATTTTTCTACTTGTTTATGTATTTATTGTTTTATGTATGATTTTTTTTAATATTTTTTTTCTTGCTCAATTTTACTTTATCGTAATATTCGCCTAAACAGTATCTTCGTTTTTAAACCTAGTCTCATGAAGTATTTTTTTTTAAGAAAATGGTAATTTATCAGGAATTCGCATTAAAAGTCACTCTGAGGAGAAGAAAAGATTACGCAACAGCCCCCCCCCTTCTCCTAGAATTCCCTCGGTTTTGTTGTCTTTTCTGTGATTTCTTCAGTCTTTCTCTCCCTTATGTATCCCTCTGCCTATCATACACTCACTCTCTCTTTCTCTTTATCTCTCTCTTTATCTTTCTCTCTCTCTCTCTCTCTCTCTCTCTCTCTCTTCAATCCCAGCACTTCACACCTACTTGTCATGCTCATCAGCAGGCCCCCAGCTACTAAGGATTTGGCCTTTCTATGGAAACCAATGTATGCGGAGAGAGTGGATGATCCAGAGAGAGGGGCGAGTGAGAGAGCGAGAGAACGAGCCAGAGAGAGTGGGAGAGAGAACAAATGAATATAGCTGCTGCATTGTTATGCGGACCTTTTCAGGAAATCCGTGAGGATCTTCTTGTGTGTTGAAGTGTTTTGCTGTCTCTTTCTGCGTCTCTTTTCTCTCTGTAGACTATCGACTTTCAACCTTCTCTCTCTCTCTCATTCTCTATCTCTCTCTCTCTCTCTGGATATCACATATCATATTCATATGCCACCTCTTGTGTCCCTCTTGCCCAATCAGCAAGATACCCATCTTATCCCACTATATCATATAGCCCCTAGCTCCTACCACCATTCTCCTATCCCACCCCCACCGCTCTCCACTTTATTCTTCATGAACCAGCCAACCCATTCCTCCGCTGCTGCTCTCGCATTTCCTTCTCACTTTCGCTCTTCCCACAGAGTCACCAACTGTAGTGGCCCCTTTCTATTTTCCCGTAATGTGAGCTTTTGTCTCTCTCTCTATCTCTTTCTCTCTCTTTCTTTCTCACTCTCTCTCTCTCTCACTCACACACACACTTTCAGTACGATATCCAACATTCGTGCTTAGTTTGTATTGCGTTCGCGATATTTGCTACAGACAAAGGTCTGTAACATGTGAGAGAACTACAGACAAAGGTCTGTAACATGTGAGAGAAGTAGCACGACTTGTGGAGGGGCTAATTAAACAGTGATCGAATTTTGTTTTAATTGAATACAATTTTGTATGAATTTAATTATGCAACAGTTTTAAATAAGAAGGAGAACGATCATGTTTTCTACAACCTTTCTGTGGTCTAGGCAGCCGAATTTCGAGGGAACTTGCTCCACATTTGAATGCTTACCCTGGTATTCTCTCTTTTTTTCCTCTCTCTTTCTCTCTCTCTCTCTCTCTCTCTTTCTCTCTCGCTCCCTCTCTGACTGCCCTAGTAGTAATTATAGATCTGAGCGTCTGTCCAGGTGATGATGCCAAGCTAGGAGCCATTGAATACAGCTGTGTGGTTGGTTGGTTGGGTGGCTAAATGAGCCTTGTTTCTTTTTTCTTTGTTTTTATTTCTCCCTCTCCCTGCCTCTCGCTCCTCTCTCTCTCTCTCTCACTCTCACTCTCTCTCTCTCTCTCTCTCTCTCTCTCTCTCTCTCTGTCCTACTTTTGTCTATCCGTACCCTTCCTTCCTTGTTTTCATTCGAAGTCTCTATTCTTCGCATTCTCTATAGAATGTTTTTTTTCCTTTTCTTTTCTTTTTCTTTTGTTTTTGCGATATAGTTCGAATAGTGTAGTATTTGTGCTCCTTCTCTCCCCATGTTTTTTAAAGATTTTTTTTACTATTAGATCGAAATTCTTCAACATGAGTTATATGCGAATGTTCTTTTTTTTTGTTAATTTTTTTACTGATTTCGAATGTTGCAGTTTTTTATAAGTTATATTCTTCAAACGTAGCATATTTGTCGCGCTCATATCACTCAATGTATTGACCAAGCAGATCATCTCCTTGTCAGTGTCCTGTTTTCTTTTTACCAATTCCCAGGGACGGCTGAACCCGTTGAATACAAGTCTAGATGGATTGGCTTGGGATCGTCTTCTGTCTCTTTAACTCCTTTTTGTACCCGCACTAAATGTGAGAGAGAGAGCTCATCAAGCCAAATACTACCAGGATGACCCTAGCCTCCCAATTCCATCCTCAAACTGGTTGTGATCTTTACCGCCGAGGCAGTTACTAGACGCATTTGCGCCTCCCCGTGGTGCGGATCTCTCTCTCTCTCTCTCTCTCTCTCTCTCTCTCTCTCTCTTGACTCACTCTCTATATCCCGAACTATCGCGCTATATCTGCTTCGTTCTCTCTCTGACCCTCTGCAACTACTCTCTCATATCCCAGATTCTTCTCCACCCTCCTGACATTAGTGATGCAGTCTGAACGATCTCTTCTCTAAGTCGATGCCCGCCTACACCTTCTCGTCTAGACCCTGTCTAATGATTCCTGAGCTGATGGTGAGCCAGCAGGCAGCAAGCCTAGACTGTACTATGGTTCCCGCGCAAACTTTCTGACTATGATGAGATTGCCTAGCATTACTGTTCTTACTTAGTTTGAATGCCACTTTCCCTTGCTATCAGTTGATTAGATTATTTAACTGTTAATTTTTTCAATGTAGTACATGCAGGGAATAAAAGGGGGATCCGAACTGAACTACCCACTCAATTTTTGAGACCCGAAAATTCAAATTTTTGGCTTTCCCTCCCAATTTTTTATGAAAAAAAGAATACATTTTTGGCTTACCCACCCTTTTTGAGGCCTTCGGAGGTCTTACCCACCCACTTTTGTGCAACCCTCGGACCACCCTTTTTCCCTGAGGGCTGTTCTCTTCCACTGTCCTTTTCTAAATTTTGCGCGTAATCGAATTATTAAGTTTCCTTCTTTAAAAAATAGAAAGTTTTTTCACCTAGGCCTAAACATTTTTATTCTAGCAAATAGAGTCATCGTTTTGTTTATTTATTTTATTTATTGAACGCTATGTTTAAAAAAAATTTTTTTTTTTTTAAAACGCGAGTTGCATGGCAACAGGTTTTAGGAAACGTGTAGTTCAATTGTTGTTGTCCCTCGCACTCTTTTTCTATTAGACGCCCAATTATATTTGCCGACTCGTGCGTCGTAAATTATTGACTAATGAGTCCTCTCCTACACAATGATGACGATTGGGGATAGTTGCGTAGGTCGATTGTGTGAGTGGGGTTGGAAGGGTGCATTGGCAAAGATAACTTTGACTGCGCAACGGTGAGCTGAGAGAAAACAGAATTCTTCTCTCTCTCTCTCTCTCTCTCTTTCTCTCTTTCTATCTTTCTATCTCGCCTAATCCCCAGTTGCTTCGTCTGCCCAACTTGGAATCTCGCCACCCCGGCCCCTGCCCGCCTGTCCACAGTCCCTGTGCCCCGCTTCTAATAGAGGTGTCAATCAAAGAGAACGGTTTCCGCAAATTGATCTTGCCTCCAGTGAAGGAGTACTCACCTCGCCTCTTCTCTCTCAATCTCGTTTCTCTCTCTCTCTGTCTCTCTCTGTCTCTCTCTCTTTCTCTCTCTCTTTCTCTCTCTCTCTCTCTCTCTCTTACATTAGGTTTTCTACCTTTCTCTCTTTCGCACACTAATTTTACTACCTTTCTCTCGCCGGCTATCTCTCTATCTCTCTCTCTGTCTCACTCTCTCAATTTGTTTCCTACCCTTTTTCTCATTCCTTTTTTTCTCTTGTCTTCTTCTGTCCTTGATCGATGCTTTAGTGTCGTCTTCAATTCTTAGCTATTTCTGTTCTACACGCCTTGTTGAATGCCCTGGAATTCTGTCGCACTTCTTTACTCTTGTTATTTTTGGCTCTGTTAATAGCATACATTTTTATGGTAGTTCTATACTTTTAATGATTTTTTTCTTTAAAATCTGGCATTCTAAAAATTATTTAATTTCGTAATTTTTTTAAAGTTGCCTCATTTCTTTCTTTTCCCCATCCTTTTTCTCCACGCAAACTGTTTCTTTGATATTTATTTATTATTTTCATAGCCGGTCAGTGAAAAATGATTGTTCTATGTTGAAATTACTTTTTTTGTACTCACTTAAAAATAGAATTTGTTTTGTCGTGATTTGAAGCTCTGTTCCGTGTTTTGGTTGTTTTCAAATTGTTTTGCACCTTCAACGTATACTTTTCATAAAGCTCCCATGCTAGTTTTCCTTTCTCTCCTTTTATCTCCTCTCTCTCTCTCTTTTTCTCTCTCTCTCTCCCTCTCTTTCTCTCTCTGTCTCTCTGTCTCTCTCTCTCTCTCTCTCTCTCTCTCTCTGTCTCTCTCCTAATGCCTGGTTGCTGCGCTCAATTGACTCGATTTGATGTGAGATTGAATGGGTGCCAGAGATGAAAGAAGATTCGCCGCGAATTTCGTACGCAACATCCAGGAAGACACGCGGTGTCTGTTATCTCTTAATGGTCCGTTTGCTTCCCCCTCCCAGCACAGCCCCTTCTCCCTCCATTCCCTCTTCCCCAAACATATCTTTTACATTCAGATGTCTATGCCTGACTGCATACCCCTCCTCCCTTACCTTGCCTCATTCCCTTACAAAAAAAAACCCATAATTTGTCCACTTTGTAATGTCTCCTCCCTCAACACTCTCTTCTGACTCAATCTCTCTCTCTCTCTCTCTCTCTCTCTCTCTCTCTCTCTCTCTCTCTCCCTCCCTCCCTCCCTCCCTACTTCCTGTGTCTTTCTCCGTTTTGTAAAATTCTATCAGAGATGACCCACGATACGAATCTTGCAGCCGCTAGGTACTACTTGAATAACAAAGAACCACATTACAGTCGGCTAGCTATTGGGCAAGCAGAATTCAGATAGATCGAGAGAGCGAGAGAGAGAGAGAGAGAGAGAAAAGCAGAGAGGGAGAGAGAGAAAGTTAACATGTCCAATCAGGAGTAGCACCCGGAGGGATATGTTCGTTAGCCTGTTCATCCTCGCACTCTTTGGCAAGTGCCGCGTTGAATGCCGTGTAGAGGTAATAATTGAGTGTTTCTCAATTTCTCCTATCTTGCGTACGCTGTCTCTCTTCTCCATTGGCAGATCTGGATGTACTCCTCTTTGGCTCTAGCTGTTCTGATAGCAGCTGTGTTCTCTTTCATAGTCCTTTCGCATCCTCTCTCGTGATCTTCCTCTCTCTCTCCCTCTCTCTCACTATACCCTCGCTCCCTCTCTCAACACACCCACTCTCTCTCGTCCTTCTATCTCTCCCTCTCTCTCTTTCTTTCTCTCGTATAACCTCTAAATCTATACGTGTATGTCGCAATGGAAGGGTGACACCACCCCTAGCGGTCGTCTTTTGAAAGAGAGTAGGGAAGGCATCTCTCGGTGACATCCTCATATTAGCCATGCTGTCACCATAGAAGAGTGCGAAGAAAGAAGGGACGAGAGAGGGCAGAGAGAGAGAGAGAGAGAGAGAGACGAGGAATAAGTCTCACCTGCGCATCCTATTCTATATATGCTATCCTCATTCCCAGGTATTCTTCCCCAGACACATCCATTTGCGATCACATTCTAGGATTGTATCAGTGTAGGATTTAGTAATGATAGGCTGAGTGGCTTCCCTCTCTTTTTCCCTAGAGTCTTCTTATTTATTTATTTTATGAATCATGTTAATTTTTAGTAAAATTATAATGTCTACCTTTGTATTTTTTCTTGTGATTGACTGTCCATTTTGG
This sequence comes from Allodiplogaster sudhausi, assembly GCA_945643635.1. Taxonomy (NCBI): domain Eukaryota; kingdom Metazoa; phylum Nematoda; class Chromadorea; order Rhabditida; family Diplogasteridae; genus Allodiplogaster; species Allodiplogaster sudhausi. The sequence goes on along the minus strand of CALZFC010000062.1, from coordinate 1,757,697 downwards.
TGACATTATGAGTCATTTTTCTAAATTCTTGGAATACGTTTATGCACGTCATCCTGCCGCTTGGATTCAGCATGTATATAGATATATGAGATAGGGATTAACCTAGAAACCTTGAGGCGGCATCTCTGGTCTTTCAGAGAAAAAGGAGTGACCGATTGGGCCTAATCGGATATTCGTGCTTTATCCCTTTTTTATCCACCGCGTGGGCTCTGACTTTATATTACTCAAGAATTGTATAACCGTGACAGGATGAGAACTAATCCCATTAAATAAACGGATCGTATATCTTTTTTTTTACAAATAAAATCTTTAAAAAAGAGATATATGGTTCCGCCAAGAATTGTACAATATGTTTTAAATATTACTTTGTTCTAAATTTATAATAATATTGGGTGATTTTTAATTGTCGAACCGCAATGATTTTTATTTTATTCCACTGATTTATATTTCTGTGATTGCAGGGCGTGATCGGATATTCGCAGTCTGGAAAGACTGCTGTGATACATCGCTACCTCACTGGAACATACCAATCAGATGAGTCGCCAGAAGGTATCTTCTTTTTTCTCTAACTCTCTCCTCTCACTGTCTCGCTCTCTTTCATTCTCGCTCTCTCTCACTCTCTAGCATCTTCCTCAGACCCCTTTCTTGATTTACATTTGACAAAATTGCCCGAGAACTGTGCCATCGGTCATCCCTACTCTTATCTGCTGGCCGTCGTTGCAACATTTACTGCACTGAGCGATTAGGTCATTAGCTCATATCATTGAGTGCCACTCTCTCTCACTCACTCACTCTCTCTCACTCTCTCTCACTCTCTCTCTCTCTCTCTGTTTCACTGACGACTGGAGAGATGGAAAGAGAGGGAGAGGGGGGAGGCTCCCTTTTCATGCCTTACAACGTTCCGCTACGCTCCTCTGCAAATAGCAAGCGTATAGACCCGGGATGTCATAACAGTCGAGATAAGATGGCAGTTTGATAGAGGAATACCATGATGGATTCATGGCTGTTTAGAGGTCTTGGCATAGAAAAGTGGGGCGGAGTCATCCCATGGGCTAGAGGTGATAGAGAATGACAGTCACCCCCCCCCCCCCTCCTCCTCCTTCTCCTCAGGCTGTTTACCCATAACCCGCCTCTTTCGTGGTGCAAGGCCAGCAGCTGTCATAAGTTCTGCCTAGTTCTGGGAAGGCCCAAGCTCTACTCACTTCTCCATCCCCCTATTCTAACGTGCATTTCCTCGCCGTTGCTTGGAATAGTGGACACAGATGGTGTGAGCCCAAGGGAGATTAATGTGTCCACTGTGAGATCGCGCGGAGAAGTTTAGCCGAACAGGGGTACTAGTTTGAGGAGAGAGAGTGGTAGAGAGAGAGAATGAGAGAATGAAAGAAAGAGTAATCCATTTCAACGAACGGATCGTAACACAGCTTAAATGTGGCGATGATAATGGAAGAGAGAGTGAAAGAGAGGGAGAGAGAGAGAGAGGAAGAGAGAAAAAGGGGTGGGGGACATTGCGAAAGATTTAGACATTTTCCAGTATCACAAACCAGCATCATTCCAAAGTGATCGATTGAAATCAGATTTGCCAGAGAGCTATAGTTAGAGAGAGAAAGAGAGGGAGGGGAGAACGGTAGTGTGAGAGAGAGAGAGAGGAAAAGGAGAGAAAGAGAGAGATAAAGTGTGTTCTTTTTTTTCGCGCAGGTAGATGATTTGGGCAGATTTCCTACATTATCTCCATCCAGGAGTGGGAGGGGGCGATGGGAGTGGGCCGAGATTATCCGAGGACTAACGGATATAGAACGAGAAACAATTAAGGATACGATTAGTCGTAATCAACTCCGAATTATCATCAGGGTGGCGGTAGGGGAATCATTTTCAGAGATCTTATGCTCTGCCCATACCTAATTATTCCCTTCACTCTCCTTCCTTCTCTCTCTCTCACACACACTCTCTCTCACTCTCTCTCTCTCACTCTCTCTCTCTCTCTTCAGGAGGGCGTTTCAAGAAAGAAGTTGTGTTAGACGGGCAAAGCCATCTGCTGCTGATCAGAGACGAAGGAGCGCAAATTCCGGAGGCTCAGGTGAGATTTGTCAAAACAATTTGCCCCATATAAAAGTCGTATTTGTATTTCATCTTCGACAGCGCACGGATTTAAGACTGGATTTAAAAGAACTTATCTTCTTTGCGAGTTATATCTGTTTACAAAGAAAAAAATAATTTGTATATTTTTATGCTATATTAATTGTACGAAAGATTTGCTTGGAGTTCACTCACTGGGCGGACGCTGTTATCTTCGTCTTCGCCGTCGACCGCGCGGAGACCTTCGATCCGCTTCCCTATCTCTACGATCAGATGAGCAAACTGAGAAACATCACTGATATGCCACTGATTCTCGTCGGTAGCAAGGTACGGTAGCTTTGGGGTAATTCTGTGCGGGACCCGCGGGCCATTCTTTATTTTTATTCTACCGATTCTTTGCTAAGAGATGTTGCAAACACTTTTAATGTATATATTTTCTTTAAGTAATGCATTATTATATTCTCTAGGATACGGTAAGCGAGATGTCCCCTCGAGTCGTGACAGAAGAGCAGGGCAAGCGAATGGCTGGCAAGCTGCACTGCTCGGCGTACTATGAGACACATGCGAACTACGGAACGAACGTCGAGAGGGTATTCAAGGAAGGTACGGTATTTACATCTTTAAAAAAATATTCCAAGAAGGTACTTATTTATCTTGACATTTACTATTTGCTGCATGCCTTTTTATTCGTAAGGTTTTTTTTGAAGAAATTTATGTGAATTTTATTTATATTTTATTTTTTTAAATAATAATTAGGACAAAGAGCTTAATAGATATTATAATATAATTAAACCTACCAATACGGTGTCTTCTCTTTCTTCTGCGGCTGCGGCTATCTCGGAGAGAAGAACAATTTATCGAATTTGCTGTCATTTCCGTTTCTTGGCAACTCTTTAAAGGTCCCGAAACTTTGCCACTTTTCCAGTGTTTTCTCACGGCTTGGACCATGTCGGTTGAGCTCCTAATTTTCCACTTTATGCTGTTGGCGATACTTTTTCTTCTTCTTCTTTCCACGACCTGACCTTCGCCCTTACCATCTCTCGTCTCTTTTTGTGTGTTCAAGTTGTAATCGCTTCCTGCTCAAGAGCGATTCCGTGATCCTTCTCCCATTTGTCTCCCTCTCTTTCTCACTCCCTCTTACTTCTCTCTCTCTCTCTCTCTCTCTCTCTCTCTCTCTTTTTCGTTCAGAGAGACTTATCACTGTTCCAATGCCATGCATTCTCATGAACCTACGCAATGCCATTCAATTTCTGTGGAGCCAACTCAAGCCGGAAACTGTTGTAAGAAGATAGGATTGGTCACAATGTACAGAGAGAGAGACAGAGAGAGCGAGAGAGAGAGAGAGAAGTGAGAGGGTGTGAGAAAGAGAGGGAGACAAATGGGAGAGGGATCACGGAGAAAATGAGAGCGACAGGGAAAAATCCTTCTTTCGTTGCTGGAGTTTAGCTGCTGAACTGGTGGTTAAAGAAATGATGTCAGAACAGAGAGAAAGAGAGAGAGAGAGTCTGTACGAGACTTGAGAAAGACATACATAAACGCAAACAATGCTTCATGTGCCGTAGATCCATTCAGATCTCACAATTTGTCAGATCTGTTTCTCTAGCTTGATCCTCTCTCTCTCTCTCTTTCTCTCTCTCATTCTGCTCTCTTTATCCATTCATCCCCATTCATCGTCCATCTCATTACATATTTGTCTATCTTTAGGAATAGGAAATGAACATTGCTATGTTCGGATTTGACAGGGTTATGTGTGGGGAATCTGGAAGCATAGAGAGGGGGGAAGAGATATACAGAAAATGAGAGAGAGAGAGAGAAAGAGAGAGAGAGAGAGAGAGAGAAAGAGAGAGAGAGAGAGAGAGAGAGGTGGGAAGGTACAAAAGGGCTTATTGTTAGGCAATAAGTAAATCCGAGTAGAAACGACGAAATGGCTTGATTCTTGAAATGATAAATAAGGGGGGGGGGTGGTGGAATTTTTTCTGGTACACCTTATTAAAAGTTCAAATGCATGGCATACTCGAGGGACCAGAATTGGATAGACTGAGGCTAAAATTGATCAGAGTGATTTGTAGACCACCGCTATGTTCTCAATTTCTCTCTACTTTTTCTTTCTCTCTCTATCTATCTATCTCTTTCTACTCTCTCTCCTCCCCTTCCACCCAGCCCCATACCCGTCACTACACCCTATCTCCCAACCACCGTCTTGTTCCCCCTGGGGCCTCTTGTCTCCGCGCCTCTCCTCCTCGCATCTTCCCTGTCCAGCGAGCCTTTCATGTGGTTGAAGCACATACTCAATGAAGAGAAGAGGCTAGACCCCTCGGGCCCCTCAACCACAACTCTAATGTCATATAAGAGAGAGAGAGAGAGAGAGAGAGAGAGAGAGAGAAAGATAGCGTGTGAGAGAAAGGCAGAGATAGTGTGTGAGAAAGAGGGAGAGAGAGAGTATGAGATGGCGGGAGACATGCTTTTCCTCATGCCACGAACCACTTGTCGCGGTCACACCAGCCTGATCTCTCTCCTCTCTCTCCTCTCGCTCCTCTCTCTCTCCTCGCTCTCCTCTCTCTCCTCTCTCTCGCCATCTTTCATTCACTGCTTTCAATTTGATATCCGTTTTTGCTATGAATTCAAGATGACCTCTGTAGGAGTGACGAGAACGAGGGTGTAATGATGGATTATGGATGAGTGGCAGATGAGTTGTGCATCTGTGCGTGGAACCCACCCCTGCGCCTGGGGTTGCCTCGTGCTTTGGTCGGGAACGGGCTGGCCAGGAACGAAAAGGCATCGCAATTGCTTGGTTCCGTTTGGTTGCTTTTGTAAGAAAATAGAAGAAGATTCTCACAGCTGGATTACGAATGAAAGAATCTAGTCGAACTCTCTCTGCTTGCACTTCTGGTCATTCTACTGCCATGGGAATCCTCTTGTTTCGAGTTGGTATGCATACGCGGACGAAAATTGAGCTGATACTGTACTTCCTCGTGACTGGTTTCTCTCTCGCTCTCTCTGTCTCTCTCTCTGTCTCTCTTTCTCTCTCTCTCCCTCTCTCCGTTCTCTTGCCCATTGTTCTTCTCTTTCGTTTTCCCCTCGCCTGTTCTAGCACTAAGCCCAGTGTGCTGCGAACTTCAACCCCCCCCCCCCTGATCAATCACACCCCTCCCACCATGGCTGTATTTCCTTGCATAACGAGCCGATACAACATTCACTTTTACCGCTCTACCAGTCATATCATCATTTCACCCAAAACCATATTTCTCTGCTTCTCTGCTGTTCTCTATTCGACGCATTCTCTCACTCTTTCTGTGTGTCTCTGCCTTCTACCTCCGTCTCTCCTCCTTTGTCTGCCTCTCTCTGTCCCTCTCTCTACCCCAATCATTTCCCTGTTCTCATTCTTCCCACCTTCTCTTATTTCTGCTACGTGCACCCTCTGCCTTTTGCTTGCCAGCGGCAACACTGCAGGTGTCCGTCAATTTACTACGCCGATCTCCTCCTGCCAGAGAGCAGCGAATGCAATTTCCATTGAATGAGGGTGAGAAAGGGGGACGGAGGCAAGGATGAAGAGAACAAGCTGCTCTCTCTCTCTCTCTCTCTCTCTCTCTCTCTCTCTCTTTTCTAGTCTTTCCTCCAACAGAGAATCTTTCCCTTTCATCCTTATGCGATTTCTTCTGTTTCTTTGTGAATCTTTTTGTCTCTTCAAAGACGGCTGCAACTCTTCTTTCTTTCATTCACCCTCACTGCGCTTACTTTGCGTACGCAATATCAGATGTCACTCTCTCTCTCTCTCCCTCTGTCTCTCTCTCTCTGTCTCTCTCTGTCTCTCTGCCTCTCTCTGTCTCTCTCTTTCTTTTCCTACCAATTGCTCTTCTGTAGATGGTGTAGTAGAATGCATGTCATGATGCGCGATGATTTTTTTCTCATGATATCTGTCTGTCGTCTCCTTCCTCTCGCTATCTCTTTCTTTCTCTTCTCTATATCTCGCATTCTCTGCCTCTCTCTCTCTCCTGCCTCTCTCTGTCCTCGGAATTCCCGTTAAGGGTTTGCGACAAGAACCAACGCATTGTTCATAAGAAGAGATGACTGACCTTGTTCCTGACTCACTTCTGCCATCTTTTTACCGTATACTTGTGAATAATAAATATCTATCTCCTAAAGAAATTGAAATGAGTCATTGATGTTTTCATCTTATTCTCCCTTTCTCATTCCATCATTTGCTGTCTCTCTCTCCTCTCCCTCTCTCTCTTCTCTCTCTCCTCTCTCTCCTCTCCCCTCGCTCTTTCCCCATGTTGTTTTCTCTCTCTCTCTCTCTCTCTCTCTCTCTCTCTCTTTCTCTCTCTCCTCTATCTCACCTCTCTGTTTCTCCCTGTTGTTCTCTCTCTCTCTCTCTCTCTCTCTCTCTCTCTCTCTCTCTCTGGATGTCTCCTCTTGGTTCTTTGCTTACCGCTTATCCACATTGATCCTCTATCCCTATTAATGATCATCAACTCTGCCCTCCTTTGTTGTGGACAGCTTGGGATAGGCTTTTTTGCAGTAACAAAGCGGCTTTTATTACTGTCTGGGTATTAACATGCAGTGGACGTGGAGAATTATTAACAGTGAACACGCCAAACTTTAACTCCTTTCGGTTTCCAATTCATTTTAAATTTAATGATCACTCTCTCTTTCTCTCTCTCTCTCTCTTTGTACTGTGCCAATCTCTTTCATTGTAAATAACAATATATAGGTTATTTACTTGTTCCCTTTCTTTTCCACTTGAAAAAGCTTTTTAATAAAATAAATTAAAATTTTAAAGTCTTAATGAAAGACTTAAAAATTAATTAAAATTTCTGAAATTTATTAATTAAAGTGGCTAAAAGTTTTTGATAAATAAAAATTTTTCATTTATATTTTTATTTATCAAAAAAATTTAGCTTGCCAACGCATCTTCTCAAGTCGAACTCGCGCCTCACTTGGCGGCGGACACAGAACTCCCACACCGACGCAGCACGAAAAGTATCCCACGGTTAGTAATTTTCATTCTCTCTCTTACTCTCTCTCTCTTTCTCTCTCTCTCTCTCGCTCTCTTTCCCATTCTCTCACCCGTTCTCGCTCTCTTTCTGCCCCACTCTCTATCTCTCTCGCTCTCACTCCTTTTTTTTCTCTCGACCTCACTCTCTTTCACTCTCACTCACTCACTCCCTCTCTATATCTCTCTCTTTCTTCAAAAATATCCCCCTTCTTACAGTTTAAGACAATTCTCCACGTAGAGAACCATGGCATAGCTGGAACATCTGATTTTAAATTTCATGTTCTGAATATTAATTTAAAATAGAAGGCTATCAGGGTATAAAGTCCGGCCTTAAGTATTGCGTAATTTGAACTGACTTCCATATAGGATCCGCGCGTGAACACGATGTACAGTGCTGTTCCTTCATCGAAGAACAACTTGTACTACCATCAAAGGTACTTTCTCGAACCAAGTTTATTTTTAATGAAAAAATTTATTTTTAAATTTATTTATATATCTACTTCTCTCTAAAATATTTCAAATTAAAAAAATTCAACTTTTAATTTCTACATAAGTTTTATACAAGAAGAAAGCAAAATGAGCGCTGGACTATTTTATTTTTTTAAATTAAAAGATTCGATAAAAAATTTTTATTTGCAATTAAAGTATTCGCTTTATTTGTTGTTATTACTGCGCTAATTAATAGCCTCGTCCTAGATTTAAAGTTCTCGCCTATTGAAGGTCAGTGTCTGCGATGCCCTTCCCTGACTCGGCAACCGGACAGGCAAGACGGTCACATGCAGCGAGAGATGCCATCAGCTGTTAGCTTCATCTCGCTCTTTCTCTCTCTCCCTCACTCACTATCTCACTCTCCCTCGCTCTCTCTCTCTCTCTCTCTCTCTCTTTCTTTTTCTTTCCGTATATTAATCTCTGATTGTGCTTACAATCTCTCTTGTCTCCCACGATTGTATGATCCTTGCTCATCTCCTCACCCCTTCTCCTCCCAACTTTTTTTCTCTCTGCTTCTTTCCCTCCACCTCCACTTATCTCGCCCCATCATGAAGTGCCGAGAGAGGAATGAGAGAAAGAAAAGAGTGAGAAAGAGAGAGAGAGAGAGAGTATGAGGTAGCTTTCCTTATCTGCGGTTCTTCGGAAATGATGCGGCTGGCGAGAGCCATATTAGCGCTTTAGGAACATAACTTGCCTTCTCTCTCTCTCTCTCTCTCTCTCTCTTTCTCTCTCGTTCTTTTCCTCTCTCTAACTTTGCTTTTGTAATGTGACCACGCCTCAGTATCGCTTCTCAGCATTAGTTGTCTAATTTTGACGACGAGAGAGGCCCTTTTTTGCTGCTTTCTCAATTTCCATCTTTTTCTTTCGTTTCTTTGGCCATTTCCAACAAATTTATTATACATGCAGACCCTTTTCATACTTATTGTCACATTTGTCATATGTTTGGCATGTGCTGATCAGGAACCGTGTTTTGCGAAATGAATCTCTCTCTCTCTCTCTCTCTCTCTCTCTCTCTCTCTTCCTCTCTCTCTGTCTCTTTCTCTCTCTCTCTTCCTCTCTCTCTGTCTGTCTCTCTCTCTGTCACTCTCTCTGTCTGTCTCTCTCCCTCTCCCTCTCTCTCTCTCGCTTTCTCTCTTTTTTCCTATTCCACCTCCTTACTCTTTCGCCAATGTTGCCTTTTCTTCCTGACACCTTGCATTCCCAAGAACTGAAAGGCATTCCTTAGGCGTTGACACTGTCAAGAAATGGACGTGTATGTTTGCGTTGGTAAGGTGCCGCCCTTTTCCTCCCCCTCTTCCCCTTCTGCCAACCTACATATGCTTTTGAGTGAGACTCGTAGTCATTCGCTTCACCTATACGAACATCCTCACCTATTTAATTGCATTAAAAAAATTGGGGAAAAATTCTGTTAAATATCTCTTTATCTTTTCGAGAGCACACCTTTTTTAACATCCAAACAGTAAGTTTGCCTGCTAACTCACTGCTGAGACCTCTGCAAGAGATGCTCCCTTTTCCCTGTCGATAATTGCGCACGTTGTTTATAAGCAACCGTTCTCGAAGCGAGGTTTTTTTCCTTTCCCCGCTCATTTCCCCTCCCCTACCGACTTCACTTTGTTTGTGTTCATCTTTGGAAAGCTGTATCTCTCACACTCGTCCTCGTCATCTCTCTCCCTCACTCCATCTCTCTCTCTCCCTCACTCCATCTCTCTCTCTCTCTCCTCTCTCTCTCCTCTCTCTCCTCTCTCTCTCTCTCTCTCCTCTCTCTCGCTCTCCCTCACTCCATCTTAGTTTGTGGGCGCGGGGGCATCCTCCCATATCCCCCGCGCCCACAAACTAAGATTTTGCTTCGTCGATATTTTCTTGTCTCAAGACTAGTGACTTTCTCTTTTGCATCCGTCCGGTTTCCTGCCTTTTTTTTATTCCTGTCGTCATATTTCTATCTTCTCTCTCTCTCTCTCTCTCTCTCTCTCACTTACTCTCTCCCTTCTTCCAGCTGCCCGAGGAAGTGTCCCTGACAGAACCCTCTCAACGTACACCTCCGGGCCCTTTCCGATGGCGAGGGCGCTCTCTCCATCCTCGTCCCACAAAAGCATTCCCAGCATGAGTAATGGTTAGTCATTTTTTATTTATTTAATTATTTCAATATGAAAAATAGTTATTCAAATAAAATTTCTTCTTTTCAATATGCATTTATATATCTTCTTTTCTTTATTTATTTGTTTATTTATTTACCTTTAGGTGCCTTCTCACGATCTTCGGCCGCGCTGCTGGATTCAAATGGCTTGGGAGGGATCGACGGCGGAGGGATGGGCGTGCCAGGCGCTACTGCGGCAGGTATGGTTTTTTTTACATATATATTTCATTTATATTTAAACATTTTAATCAATTAAGACATCATTTTTAAGGTAACATTTCTAAATAGTATGGAAATATAATGTGGCACGACTTCTTATTTTTAAATTAAACTATTCAAAACAATTAATATTTACCTTACAATTAGCATAGCAAATAATGAAAAAATTAATTCGAAAGCTTTTTAATTGGCTAGAAGATAGCTATAATTATTCTAATTTCGTCAGGAATTATCGGTATGCCAGCCGAGGCGTCAGCGTCTTCTTCCCATCTGCCGACTCCCTCTTCTACTCCCACCACGCAGAGGAAGAATCGGAGGATATCCAATATATTTGTCTGTTTTGGCTCTCTCTCTCTCTCTCCCTCTCTCTCTCTCTCTCTTTCTTGCTCTCTCTCTCTACATTCTTATCACTTTCCAGCCCAAGACGCTTACTTTGACCACGCTTTACGGCTCTTATTAGTTATTGGTATTGAAATTAGCTCTTTTATTTATACATCTAATTCGATATCTTGTAATGGAGGTAATTGCACTTTTCTACCGTATTTATTATATGTTAAATATGATCAATAACATTTATAATATATTTTTTTAAATTTTAACTTTGAATTTTACATATATTCCAATATATTCCAGCGCGGTGGCAAGGAACACGGCGAGGAGAAGTCCTCTCGCTCTGGCGGAGGAGGGGACGTCCAAATGGGCGTTGGCCGCGTTATTCCAGTCATGCAAGGGCAGCTGTACAAGAAGAGCGGAGGTATGGGTCTTATCTTGCCCTACCTAGATTTGTTAGGCGTTCCGTTGGCTATGCACTTTCATACTTATTTTCCCGCTTTTTTCAGCGATATTATAATGATTTTTGTTGAGAACCTTATTTCTTTTTTAAATATATATATTTTTAAACTATTAGGCAAATCGGCGCTGAATCGGTCGGAGTGGAAGAAGAAGTTTGTTACGCTCACGGACGATGGCCGGCTGACGTATCATACGAATATTAAGGTCAGATTTATGTTCATCGTCGATGTAAAAAAACCGAAATATTTTTTTAAAGAACAAAAAAAATTGCTATTCTATTTTGTTTCCAGAATCCCATGTGGTTTTTTGTATTTAAAATATAAAAGAAGAAAGGAAAATTGACTGAGTTATAGTTAAATGTTACATTTTATAAAGTAAATTGAGAATCATCCATTTTCTGTCTCACTTTCCAGGAATACATGGAGAACGGCTCGGGAAAAGAGGTCTTCCTGGGCCTGGCCGCCGTGCGTCTTCCAGGCAGGCAACGGGCTCGCAACTCGCAAGCCGCCAGCATGACTTGCCTCGAGGGTGGCCCAAGGGAGACCAACCCCGCGCGACCACCGCTCACCACAGGCGGGCAGGATGGAGGGGGTTCGAAGAGATCTCAGAATAACTAAAAAAAACACTATTTCAATTAGCGCCATTTTGTCTGAATATATGAAAAAATTTTATTCCATCATAGTGTAATATGTGTAACGTATCCTCATAATCTCATTTGAATTGACGCCATTTTCCCTGATCAAAACGTAATATATTTCTAATATAGGCTTACAACAGGAAAATCCTATTTGAATTGGCGCAATTTTGCCTGAATAACAAAAAAAAATTCTAAGGCGTTGTTGCCGGCGGCTCGGGAGAAGGGACATCAGACGACGCGAGTGGAGGAGGAACAGGAACGGGAGGGGGGTCGATCATCTCGCAGTCAATGCCGATCTCCTCCTCGCACCACCCAAGCAGCCTCTCCTCCTCCATCCCCATCACTCCCAATACCGTAGCCAACAGCTCGAAGAAGAGAAGAGGACATCACATCAGGAAGCATGTCTCGAAGGGAACGGAGAACGATGATGATGACTGCTGCTTCGAGGTTAGGGAGGCTTTTTCATCTTCGTACCCTCTCTCTCTCTCTCTCTCTCTCTCTCTCTCTTTCTCTCTCTCTCTCTTTCTCTCTCTCTCTTTCTCTCTCTCTCCCTCGCTCTCTCTCTCTCTTTCTCTCTCTCTCTCTCTCTCTCTCTCTTTCTCTCTCTCTCTCTCTCGCTCTCTCTCTCTCCGTCTCTTCCAGATTGTAACCTGCGACCAAAAGCGCTGGGAGTTCTGCGCGTCGTCAGCGGAAGACCGCGAGACGTGGGTGCGTGCGATCGAAGCGCAGATTGACGCTGCTCTTCAGAAGCAACTCTCGCAGCCGTCGAGCAACCAACGAGTACTCGCCAACAAGTCTGATGTTAGTACAGAGAACGAAATTCGCCGGTTCCACGTTGCTGCTTACATTTTTTGTGTGAGAAAAATTAATAAATTCGGACTATTACTGATAATAATTAATATTTATTTTTTGTTATTATTATCGATAATAAGAGTTATATCATTAATAGCCATATTCATTCTTATTAATAATTACTATATTATTAGTAATGATAATAATTTAAAAAAATAGTTATAATGATAATCTTTGAATAATATCTCCAGGTGCAAGGCCTCCTCGACGTGTCCGGCAACGCGCGCTGCGCGGACTGCGACGCAGAGAAGCCAGACTGGGCATCGCTCAATCTGGGAACACTCATCTGCATGGAGTGCTCGGGCATTCATCGCAATCTTGGATCACATATCTCAAAGGTTAGAGAGGGAGAGAGCATGGAAAGGAGAGAGAGAGAGAGAGAGAAGAGAAGAGACAACCCTACTCGTTAGGTTCGCTCTCTGAAATTCGACGACTGGCCTCTGGAGTACCTCGCTGTTATGAGAGCCATAGGAAACGATGCTGCGAATCGAATCTGGGAGAGCAAGGCATCGAAGGCGAGTTTTTATTAATTTCGTTATTTTATTTATTTTTGCATCATTTATTTTCCCTTATTATGGTTTCTTAGATAGTAATAGTAAAATAAAAATGAAATGCCAAATTAGATGAGAGCTATGCATCGCAAGCCACTATTTGGTTGTATTAGAGGTTATTTAATTAATGAAAGAATACTTAATAAATGAAAAAAATATTTATTGTATGAAAGATTATTTAATTAAAATTTGATTACTTAAAGATTGTCTAATTAATGAAAAATGTAATTAAGAAAACGGTGTTTTGCAGGAATCGAAGCCTCGCTCGGACGCGTCTCCCGAGGAGCGAGAGGCGTACATCCGTGCCAAGTACGTGGCGAAGAAGTTCCTGCCGCCGCTGCCCGCGGCTGCTTCGGAGAGCGTCGGCACTCAGCTTCTTTCCGCCGTTCTCGACAGAGACATCTCATCGATTTCTCTGCTTCTTACAAAGTACTTCATATTATTGTTCTTTTGTTATTTTGTTATGTTTTTTCTTCTTCTATATTATTTGTTTTACTTAGTACCTTTTAATGGTATTTGAGAGTCGTGCCCGTAACGGTTAAAGTACGATGTGCTAATTAGGTTGAAAGACCTTTTGATATTAGAATAATAGACGGCTTTTAGGAATCCATACGGAGTTGACTTTTGAGGTTTCAAAGATATTTTTGCTTTTTTTTTACCTGAACGATTTTGTAACAATTGCTCCTGAACATTAGAGCGACCCCGGCCGATGTCAATTCGACGGTCTCTTGGACTGACCGGCGGACTCTGCTGCATCTCGCCTGCTCCAATGGAAATGTCGAGATTGTCCAGCTGCTGCTATGGGTTAGATATTTTTTTTTAGTTTTAATATATACATTTTTTTTTAAGTTAAATTTTTTTCTAATCTACTTTTAATGGTGCAGCTACCCCGAGGAGATACTGAGTACAACTTCGAGCCATTTACCACTTTAAGAGCTATTGATATAATTTATCTTCAGTTTAATATTTATATTTTACTCTCTCTCTCTCTCTCTCTCTCTCTCTCTCTCTCTCTTTCCAGAGCAAACTACATTTTTAATGCCTTAAAAATAAAAATGATTAACAATCTGTTTTCGTCGTACAGAACCACGCGGAGCTGCGCGCGCTGGACGAGCAGGGCCGGTCTGCGCTGTGGCACGCGCGACACGGGGACGCGGCGGACTGCGCGGCGGTGCTGTTGGGGGCGGGGCTGCCGGCCGATTACGGACTGCCCTCGGCCATGTCCGCGTCCAGTCTGGCTAGCGGAGAGAAGGACGTGACCACGAGGGGCATGCCCAGTGAGGTCAGCTCAGCCGGATTTTATTTTGTTATCTGTTTTTAAGATGTAGACGTGAAGTCTGCTTTTTTAAACCTATGTTGACACGATGTAACGTAATCATTGAAAATATAATTTTTAACAATATTATAAAACTTATTATAAATTATCATATGAACTTCAGGCAATCATGGGCTCTCTCTGCACGCGGGAATACGTTGCGGATGACGTGACCAGACAGCAACTGCCGTGCGGGGGCCGCCGCTCCACGGCGCCGCAAGTCCAGGCCAACATTTGAGTCACGCTTAGTCTCGCCACGAAAGAGTTTTGGCCACGCCACGATTACGGTATTCTTCTGTGTTGAGAAGATGATGTTGTCACCCAAAGCTTACTCAAATAGTACTCTGATCTCACATCGTACGCTCTTCTCTGTCATTAATTATGCAGATTGGTCATAATTTTCGAATTTTGTGTTACTTCAGTTCTTGCTAAAGTTGGAAGATGAGAACACGGGATTTAGCAAATGTAAGTAGCTACTTTATGTTCGTCGAACGTTTAAACCCACTATTTTTTAATTCGTAGCCTCTCTTCCATTCTCTTTCCTCCTTTCAATATTCAAACACACTACCCACACCAACACATTAATCTGTTTTATTCCCTACTAAAATTTTGTTTATGCAAATTTTATCCGTTTCCCCTTTTTTCTTGCTGGTGGGTGCTTTTTCCATATTTCTCTCTCTCTAAATTGTTCAATAGTTTCAGTAAGTTATCGCTTGCTGTATTTTCTGTACATAATCGTCGAGGTATTCCTGTTAAGATGCGATTCATATACCAGAATTGGCGAAGCTCTTTCTCTCTCTCTCTCTTTCTTTCTTTCTTTCTTTCTTTTTTTTCTTTCTTTCTTTCTCATTTCGCTGAAATCGCCTTCTCGCACGAAAACCGGCTCAAATTTATCTCTCCTCATGGCTAGCCCACTTCCCATTTCCACAAACGGCCTTTTTCCAGTTTGTGCAGCCGAACAAAGTAATAGTGACCTCCTCGATAATTCTAACTGAAAATCGTCTTCTGCTATTTCCATCCTCTTTTTGTGATACCCGAGTGAGCATACAAGTTGTATTCCAGCAAGTAAGCAGTATATGTATACATGTTATGTTATGTTACATAAGAGCTAAACAAGTGCACATTCCTTATTGTTAGCACACTCACTCAGCATTTTCACTCTCTCTCCCAGCTGGCTGTCGTTCGCTTATGTCGCGTTTTACAATGAATATTGCGATAATTAAATGATAAAAGACTTTCCGTTTTACTACCCACTAACTAGTTAAAGTACCTAACTAGTAAGAGTGTGCAATCTACTCATGAGTTTGAAAGAGCCACCGTTGGTACCTGAAATGAGAAAAGATATCCAGAACTGCACAAGTTGTCGAGTTATAATCTTTAGAAAAAAAAAGAACACATAACAATATGGATGGTTTAATTACGAAAATGAGTTATTGTGTAGGAAAATTAATTATATAAAAAATTATCTAAATTCAGTTGTTTCTCCTTTGAAAGCTCTTTTTTTGCTGCTTCGAAATGCTGTCAGAGAGCTGGTTTCTCAGTGATTCCAGTTGTTTTACTGCCGTCCGTATTTAAAAAAAATCAATAAATTATATTTTAATCTGCAACATAAATAATTTGTCATTTTCGCATTTTTTTAATTCAAATAAATACGAATCAATTATCAGTATTTTTGCCCAGTTTTGTTGTCGGTCATCAAAAAGGAATCTCTATATTTAGTTTTGAACTTAAAATCTAACATGAATGATTAGTTCTTTTCGCTATAACAAGAGTAAAAGAATAAGAGAATGAAAGTGATTGAGTGTTTCCTGAGTGACCAAAGATGCGCTTGAATGCGTCGACGCGTCTTGTGGGCGAGCGTCTTCTGCTTGTGCCGTACGACGCCAAGCACGTCCCGGTCTACCATTCTTGGATGGAGGACGACAAACTCAGAGAGTAAAGCATCTCTGAGGGGACACACATGAATCCTTTTTTGGATATCGCTTATTTAAATAACATGGTTCTTAACAATAACAATACAAACTCACAAACAATCCTCGTCTTTGTGCTGGTATGGGTATGCTGGACTTATTTCCTCTTCTGCCTTTTTCTATGTTCACCATTCATGTATGGCTTGAATAATTCAAAGGTTTTTTAATGTTTTTTTTTAAAGGCAGACGGCATCCGAGAGACTCTCGCTCGACGAGGAATTCGAGATGCAGAGGAAGTGGAGAGAGGATGAGGACAAGCTGACCTTCATTCTGTTGGAGAAGGAAAGAGCCGATGTGGGAGAGGAAGAGGTGAGAGAGAGTGTCAGAGATAGAGAAAGACTGAGAGAGAGAGAAAGAGAGAGAGAGAGGGAACGAAACAAGGAGAGAAATGAAGGAGTCGTGCATGGTCGGTGATGTCAACATTTTCATCTGCCCCGGAGAAGAGTTCGTGGAGGAGGCCGATGCAGAGGTCGAAGTCATGATCGCGGTGAAGGAAGTGAGGGGTAAGTAGATTCGGAATAGTGGAAATATGCTTCATTTTTCTCCATCTGCTTCTCTCTCTCTCCCTATGTCTCTCTCTTTCTCTCTCTCTCTCTCTCTCTCTCTCTCTCTTTCATTCTCTTTTTCTCGCTCGCTGCCTTCAGGAAGAGGCTTCGGCAAAGAGGCAGTGCGTACAATCATTGGCTACGCCTTCAAGCATCTCTCACTTTCCAATTTTCGAGTCAAGGTTTATTAAATAATATCGTTTTCTTTCAATTATGCTTGTTCTACATTTCATCTAAAATTATATTTTATGTTAGAAGTATTTTTTAAGGATTTATGATTTATTGTAATATAACTCTTTCTTTGAGATTGGCTACGACAACACGCCATCGTTGAAGATGTTCGAATCGCTTGGATTCCACATAGAGTCAGCTTCTGAGGTTTGAAAGTTTTTTTTTGAGTTTTCGAGCCGACTTCTTAGGATTCAAAGTGAGACTTGTTTCCTTCGCTTACCTCATATTATTTTTTTGTCAATTTTCTCTTTTGCTTTGCTGGAACAAAATAAAATATTTGTGACTTGTATACAGTTGTACCCACGACAGGTTTTCCGCGAGCGCACTCTGCGCCTGACTGAGAACGGCCTTCGATCTGTACTAGAATACTTTGAAAAGCACGCCCGCCAAGCCGTTGAATAGTGTGGTCTTTATTTCTCTCTCTCTCTCTCTCTCTCACTTTCTCTCTCTCTCTCTCCTCTCTCTCTCTCTATAGGTTCATGTCGTTGTTCTTCCTTTTTGTATTTTTGGATATAGTTGCTGTTATTCTTATGTATTTGCATATAGGTAAAGTGCCTCATAGGCAATAAACGTCTTTTTATCCTTCTTTAACTGCTCAGCTCAAAAATAACAACGCCCTCTCGTTTGTATGGAAACAACCTATGGATAACTCCCAATATTTACAGTTATTCTGGAAAGGCAACACAGCAATAACAGACATGAAACTGTGGCAGAGATTCCATAACTAACTTTAATTGAATAAACTGGACCTGTTCTACACTAATAATATGCCATCACCAAAAACCTCTTTTCTGCCAAAAACATCACTTCTTTGCTTCCAACAGCATCAAGATTAGACTTTCCTTTTGCTGCTGCACTTCTATGTTGTGGCAAAACGGCCAAGCCTGAGCTGAACTCTCTGATTGTTCCATCGCAGGCACTCTCTGAAGAATCAAGAGATCACATCGGAAATTCTCGCTAATGAGTATTTGATTAAATTGAGAGAAGACTGAATAAAAACTACGGCGAACGCTTTCAAACTGCAACCCTCCTTTCTCAGCTCTGTGCCTGGAAGGCAGATCGAGTGGCTGCATTCGATGGACTTGACAGAAGAGGCTGGTCTTGCTTGGGTCTGTCCTCTTCGCTTGCTGAAAATCAAGGCATTAACTTAAGATTCAACTAATTAAAGGGTGTATCCAACTTATAAGTTGGATAATTAAATTTCTAGATTTCTACAAGAAACCGTTCTATCATAGCCATAAAGCGTGGGAATATTAGAGCCCATTTCTTCCCACGTTGATGTTTGCCGAACACGTCTGATTGGTTGGCCCGTGTACGGCGTGATTTGGCCTGTGTACGTCGTGGGATAATTACCACTTTAAATAGACCGCGCTGTACAGTTTCGTTACCTTTTCCTTTCACTTTACATTTCGATCCGTTATGTTTGGAATTGGTCCAAGATAAAGACTTGTTAAAGAGTATCAATCTTGTTGACAAAGGGCTTTCCTTATTCACAGTTAATAAAAGAAAAAATTTATGAAGAGCAGAGGAGTGCAAGCTTATTTCGTCATCGTACCTGGAGGATTCTCTTGTTCTGTCCAGTAGGAATGACTTCATGGCCGCTTGCCAAGGGTTAACGCAACTCCCCATTTCGTAAAGGCCTAATAGTCGACTGAATTAGCAGTGGCTGCTATAGGAAGCTATCCTTGCACTTCCCATCCCAGGCAATCCTAGATATGCTCCTCTCACATCAGTTCGCTTCTTTCACTAACCTTCCAGAGCTCAGACCAGTTATAAATCATTAGACGACATTTCTCTTTAATGATATACATGTTTTCGCGATAGCGTTGTTCACTAGCAAGAAAAGAAACGGATTACTCATGATTAAGCAAACTTGATCACGTGTACGTTCTTATTGTTAGCTTTAGCTATGTTTCTGACTAACCTTGGAGTTGTCATTTTATTGCTCACCATCAGACGGCAGAACCACAAATGTTTTTTTCTTGCGTTCAACATTTGTAATTAAACTGAATCTATTTATAAATAAGAATGCTGGGAGAGAGGATGGCGAGGGTTGGTGGGCATGTGGATGAGGGGGGGGGGTAGAGAGGATGGAGGGGGTTGGAGGGAATACGAATGACGGGGGAAGGCGCCTCAGGCGCCGATTCCAGTGATGATCTCGTCGAAGCGGCTGTCCTTTGTGATGCCGTACTCGGCCAGCAACTTGAACAGCTTCTCCTGGCGCTCCTGCCAAGAAATCGATATTTTCTAGAGCAATAATATCATCTGTGGCTTCGACCTTCTCAATCTCAGCAAAGGTGCGGTTGGCTTGTTCGGGGCGCCAGGCAATTGGCGTATTCGCCTCCGGGTTCCTGTGGGCCGGGACGATGTTCTAAAGAGATAGTTTAGTTTTCAAAAGGATGAAAAAATCTACATATATGAAGTGGACAGACCTCATTCGTCTGGCGGCTGTTCTCTCGGAAGTTCTCTTCCTCGCGGCCGCCGATGTTGTCGTCGCCGCAGGCTTCGAAGAAGTAAACAGACGGAGGCGGGCCCCCGAGTCGCACGAACACCGGCTTCTCGTACTTGCCCATCACGTACACCGACTTCTTCGCGTCCTCCTCACCGCTCTGAAGCGGCTTACCAAATGTCACGACTACCGTATGACAAGCGAAAGTCGAGGCGGGACCCAAATGTTATCATCTTTTTCAGTCTCACGACCTCGGGCTTGTCGAAGGCGTAGACACTGTGCAGCGGGCGGACGCTGATGCAGGAGTTGGAAAGCGCCGCCAGGAAAGGAGCCATAACCAGAGCGGAGACCGGGGAAGGAAGGCCCGATGAAAGGGAGAGGCGGGGCTGGGCCACCGAGCTGTGAATTATTTCATTTGCTCCCGGCTTGGTATTTAAACAACATTGCAATGAAATATGAAAATGACCAAATTCAGCTGGGAAACTGAGGAATAGATATTTTAGTTTAAGCAGATTGAGAGTTGAAGAACTTACCTGTTCTCATAGTCCGTCGCGGTCACAAGAGTTTCTTTCCTGGAAAATGACTCGAATAATATTTAGTCTTAAGATTAGTACAAAAATCATGATTTTCCAAGATATATTATTGTAATTTAATGAACTAACTCGTATTTCAGGCTGGCAAACGCGTTCTCCAGTTCATGACAAGTCAAAATTCACAAAACGTTCATTTTCTTTTCCACGACAAGTTCGAGGAATCCCACTTTCCACATTTCTACATATACATATGTACCTAAACTTCCAATAATTGATATTCTGCACAATTTATTTGCCTTAGTTAACTTTTCCTATTCTTGTGAAATTTTTGTAATTTCTTTTAAGATTATTAAGATTTTGAATTTCCCGCCAAGACCTCGGCATCTTCTCTCCGATTCGGTAGAGGGCGGGGCGGTCGGTGCCAAGCACTTTGGCCACCTCGTCCAGGAATTCTGTGTGAGTCGGCGAGCCAGGAAGATCTGGGAATATGTTGTTCTTTAATTAAGAAAACGATGGATTATCTTTTAATTATTTTCTACGATTGTCTTTATAAATTACTTTTTATTTCATTTGCTTACTTTATTTATAATTGCATAAACATACCGAGCTCGTCGTAGTCGAAGGCTTCCGCTGTCTCGCACATGCTCAGGTCCATGGTTAGCGTTTTCTGTAAGCAATGTTTTCTTTTAACAGATTTTGTTTTGTAATTTTAAAAAGAAAAAAAGCTACGCTAATAATAAAATCGTTTGACGAAATTGCGGTTAGTTTTAGAAGACGGTGCAAGCGAGGAAAAAGATGATGTTGAGAACAGAAAGGGAGCAAAGCGAAGAACCAACCGCTTTCTGCGAACTTTGTGCAGAGAACTGAAGAGAACTTCCTTCTTCCGCTTTTATTGCATCAAGTACTTTGCATTTTCATTTGAACTTTAGCACTTGTCAAGAACATCAATTATAAACTGCACGTTTTAAACATTTACTCCCGTTCTTTCACAATGCTCATGTACTGTGAGTTCGTATTTCAATTTTTACAATGCAAACTTGAGAGAGAGAGAGAAAAATAGAGTGAGAGAGAGAAACAAAGATGAGAATATCTGGGAAAAATCAAAGGGCCATGTTAATCACTTAGATTTTAAAGACAGTATTTTCAATTATTTAATTTGACTTGATAATCTATGGGTGTCGTGTGTTATAGACTTATAGACTACCAATATGGAGACTAAATGGACGATGTTTTATTTGTGGAGTTGTGTGAAGAAAAGATCACTTTTGATCCCCGGAAAGAAGGGATAAAAAAAACATGGGTTCTAGAGATATGTAGCTTTAAGCTATCAGCCTTGTTTCCCTTGCTGTCCGGGTTACAGAAGGGATCCTTTCTTCGCGCTCTCCGCGAGAATACTATTTGGCTTAAGGTTAGGGATAAAATAAAAGTAGAAAAATCACAAGTAGTAATAAGACATTTTTCTCGGCCATGTTGAGAATTCTAATTAGTACATTTATACTTATGATTTATTTACTTTTATTCGAACCCGGGCTGGAAGCGAAGAAAGGATTCCTTCTGAGATCCCAGCTTATGTTAGGCGTTGAAAGAGTCATGAAAAATTTGGCAGTAATAAGTTTGAAATTTGTTAATTAGCTATTTTTGTGCTTACGGGTAAAGGTGAAAATATGCAAATTAATGCAAACTAACACATTGCGAATGGTCGAATTTACATAATAGCCTTTTTGAAAGTGTAATACAGGCAAGGATGCCCATGTTTTCCCAGCATCACCGGGGTTCAGAAGGGATCTTTTCTTATTAATCCTCCGGGGGGGGGGGGGGGTTAAGCCGAGAAACACTAACTACTATATTCCAGGAGACAAGCTCGAATAAGCAGAGAAATCACAAGTAGGACGAAGAATTCTCAAACAAAATTGATTGAAATCGATAATTTTTAGTGCTAGTTGAATTTTTGTATTTTTATGCGAGTTCAGCTTCTGTCAGATGGCACCGACCATGCCGAAAGCTAAATTTTATTCCCGCAGTTGTGCGACGAAAAGATTCTGAATCGGCGGAAAGCAGGAAAAATAAGGGTTCTCTTTTTTAATTAGAAAACTTGTGGAGGAAAATGAAAGAAAGAAAAATGAGAAGGGAAAAAGATGAGAGACCTTGAAATGATCGGTATGGCAGCGAGAGGACGGACATGAGTTCTCTTCATCAATCATGGCAATCAACTCTCGAGGAGAGAAGTTCCGAGTGGTCACAGAGAACGTGCAACGGAGACCACCCAAGAAGGACACCGAAGTTTTTTTTTGTCGGAGGCAAACGAAGACATTCATCAGTAATGGAAACATCAGTATCTCTCTCTCGCTCACTCTCTTCTAACACCTTAAAGAAGGACTATCAGCAAAAAAAAGATACATAGACAGAGAGAGAGAGAGAGAGCGAACGCTTCAAGGAGTGCTGGTCTATGATTTCTCTGGCTCTACGGCTGTTCTCGCTTGATTTCGCCTTGTGAGAGATTCGCACTGTGCATGCAAAGAATGGAGATACAGACGAAATGGAAGACGTGCTGATGGGTCCTTCTCGATGCAACTCGGTTGGCAAAGTGTTATTTATCGTAGCCAAACTCTTCTTTTCGGAAGAAGGCTGAGCTAAGAATTCAGAGATAATCGTATTTAATACAGACACGTTTCTCAATTTTCTCTAAACATTTCAGAACACATACAAGCCTGATATTTCTAGATATATTTCTCAACCTTTTATAAATGATATTGTCCTAACGAAAGGAGTCTTAATGAAATCTTCTTTTCTAGCAGTTGTATTTAAAAATATTGTTGTATATAAATTGCTTTTAATTTGATAAATTATTTCTATATAAAAAGAATGCCCCACTCGTCGCCCTTGCCGTCTGTTGATATTGTCGAGGAGACTATACACGAGAAGCTGGTGCGCGCCATGAAAATGCACATTGCAAAGGATCCGGATCGGTTGGCAGTTATCAGGGAAACTTTTTGTTTACTTTCATTAACACTATCAATTAAATGAAACAATGTCAGTGTGAATAGAAACGATCTCTTATTTTAAATAACTTCACGCTGTAGTCCGTACGTACATAAATACATAGTATGTATGTACCTGCATACATATGCCTTTTTGGTCTGCCAGCTAATTTTGAAAAAAATATGAAGAATAAATAAAGGGAATAATAAAAAAATATGAAGAATAAAGAAATGGAATACAGAGCTGTTCGCTCGCGGTTATGTGTTAAAAATTCAAAAAAAATTTATAATCTCTCACACACGGAAGCGCAAAGAATAGTAAAAGAAGAATTAGTTGTTTTTTTATTTGTTTACAGTAAATTTCCTGTAGATCTGCGCAAATGACGAACGAGAGCGCTTGAGCTACCGCCAGCTTCTGCAGCGTGCGCAGCGGTTGCAGGCCTTTCTTCGGGCGAGCAAGGACTTCAGAGAAGGCGACATCGTCATCGTCATGAAGAGCAGCCACGTCGAGTTCGTCTTCTTTTTCATGTGCATCTTATTTATTGGTCTTGAAGGGAATCTTTCTACAGTAGAGTGAAAGGCATATGTATGTTCAGTACCGCTCAACAACCAGGGGCGCAGGAACTTTCGGAACTTTCGGAAAGTTCCAAAATGTCCGATCAAATTTGTGCGTTTCTCGATAACCGCACGTCGATTTGGTTTGCATATTTGGATTCAGGCACTCGGGTTACACCATAATTGAGCATTAAAATGTCAAGAAAATGCATTTTTGACAAAATGGAAAATATTGTGAATTAAAGGGTGCAGGAATACCACAATTCGTAGTGCGTCAATATGTCTTCATGCCAGTGAAATTTATGAAGGCATTTGCTCTAACAGTATAACTTTAAATTACATTTGCAGACTTCATTTTTAGTATCCTTATGTCTTAGTAAGTGACTTTTAATGTTACAAGTGTGAAAAATACGGCAAAAAATTTTGCAAAATAAACTTGAAGTAATTGGTTCAAAAGCGGAAACCGAACACCAGCCAATCTGTTCATACTCGTTGCACGCATACCAATACTAAACCCAGCCACGCCGTTAGCCAGCTCCAAACAATTTTAGGCTGCATTTTGACGTTGTTCTTAAGAGCTGATAGAGTCCATGCCACGAAAATTCCATACCTTCCGTAGTCTTCCGTACATTGCCAGATTTCAATTTCGAAAACATAAAGCTTCGGGTCCTCTATCGGCGCCGGAAAATATTTTTTGAATGAACTTTTCCAGAATTGAAATCCAAAAGCGCAGCAAAATATTTTCTGCGATTGCGGCTCGAACCTGAGACAAACAAAATTGCAATCCAGCGCGTAAACCACTGCGCCATACCAATTATTTCTGTTCGTGCAACCGAATCCTTGACAGTCGGTCATCCACCTGCTTCCCAAATTCACTCTCTCTCTCTCTCTTTCTCTCCCTCTCTCTATCGCTGTTACTTCATGATTTGTTCTCTCCTTGCATCCCTTTGAAAGATCCCCCACTTTGAGCTACCATTTTGACTCTCTTTCCTTTTTCCTAGTCGAAACGTTCGCCCCGTTTGGGATTCGAACTTGCGACGCTCAAAAAAGCGAGCAAGCGCGCACCTTACTGCGCTACGTAGGCCATGTGGGTTGTCTGAAGATCGACAATGATAGTTGGAAAACTATGATCAGCGATCTACGTCGCTATTCAGTTTCATTTTTCTCTCTCGCTCTCTCCTCTCTCTCTCTCTCTCTCTCTCTCTCTAAATCTCTCACTATTTCCCGCAGATTTCGGGCCCTTAAATTTTGGGCCTGCCCTGGCCAGCTCTGTTCCATCTTGTCTGGCTTGAGACCACCGACAGTGCAAAGAGGACAAAGCGAAGCGAAGCAGAAGAAAGCGAAGGACAGAACGAAGAAAGCGAAGGACGAAGGAAAAGCGAAGCAAAGAGAGGACAAATCAAGAAGTAACAGAGAGAGAGAGAGAGAGAGAGTGAATTTGGGAAGCAGGTGGATGACCGACTGTCAAGGATTCGGTTGCACGAACGGAAATGATTGGTATGGCGCAGTGGTTTACGCGCTGGATTGCAATTTTGTTTGTCTCAGGTTCGAGCCGCAATCGCAGAAAATATTTTGCTGCGCTTTTGGATTTCAATTCTGGAAAAGTTCATTCAAAAAATATTTTCCGGCGCCGATAGAGGACCCGAAGCTTTATGTTTTCGAAATTGAAATCTGGCAATGTACGGAAGACTACGGAAGGTATGGAATTTTCGTGGCATGGACTCTATCAGCTCTTAAGAACAACGTCAAAATGCAGCCTAAAATTGTTTGGAGCTGGCTAACGGCGTGGCTGGGTGGAGTATTGGTATGCGTGCAACGAGTATGAACAGATTGGCTGGTGTTCGGTTTCCGCTTTTGAACCAATTACTTCAAGTTTATTTTGCAAAATTTTTTGCCGTATTTTTCACACTTGTAACATTAAAAGTCACTTACTAAGACATAAGGATACTAAAAATGAAGTCTGCAAATGTAATTTAAAGTTATACTGTTAGAGCAAATGCCTTCATAAATTTCACTGGCATGAAGACACATTGACGCACTACGAATTGTGGTATTCCTGCACCAATTAATTCACAATATTTTCCATTTTGTCAAAAATGCATTTTCTTGACATTTTAATGCTCAATTATGGTGTAACCCGAGTGCCTGAATCCAAATATGCAAACCAAATCGACGTGCGGTTATCGAGAAACGCACAAATTTGATCGGACATTTTGGAACTTTCCGAAAGTTCCGAAAGTTCCTGGACCCCTGGTTGTTGAGCGGTACTGTATGTATGTAGGCTATTCCCGAATAGCTCCTTTAATGCTTGAACTCCTTATAATGAGATCCCACCGTCTCTTTTGCATTCTCCGAAATGGCTTGCACCAAGTCACATTGATTAAAATTGTGATTGTGATAAATGATATCACTCAGCACTCGGCGCTTCAAATTAGGATCAGTAATAAATGAATAATTCAGAAGCATCGTCGTGTTCCTCGGCATATGGATGGCCGGTGGCATTCTCAGCGTCGCGAACGCGTCCTTTACACCATGTCAGATTTTTTAAACATAGATAAATGTTTCACTATTTTTTTAAATTCGTCAACATTGAACCAAACGCCGCTTTCCACATCATTTTGTTGCTGTTTTTTTTAAGAAAACGAAGAGCAATGAATTTACAGACAGAATTACTATCGCCTTAGTTAAAAAGGAAGTACTAAAGTCTTTTCGTGGATTAAAAAAAATAAATATCATTGTTCTCTGCATATTCATCTCGCTCATCTCGCTAAGTGCTTTATTGGTTTGTTTGTAGTATTATTAGAGAGTACTGCCCCTGGAGTATGGGTTGGCTCCCCAGGGAAAGCGCCTAATTGGAAGCCGTCACTGGTGACCACCGGCAGGCCCAGCCTTGATCCCGGTTAACTTTGTACTCTTTTGTTTGTTATTATTAGAGACAAACTTAAAGGAGCCAAAAATCTTTTTTTCGCTCATTTTTATTTATTTACAGTACATGAAATATGATATTTCAATGTGACAGCATTAAATGATAATAATATAGTCGTTCAATTACAATATAGTAAAAATAGATAAAATATATTATGCCTTACACAGCCGCGAGAGATCGCGTGATTTAGAGAGACGCGACTAGAGCGGCCAGTAAAGTGAAATAGATTACGGCAGAGTTTCATGCTCCTTTCATTGGCCTTTCAGACGAGCTTGAGAGTCAGATTGTTGACTCCCGAAGCGCGGTGATAATGACGGACAGCGCGCATCTCTCTACCGTTCTCGAAGCTAAGGCACAGCACGACTACGTCAATGTCCATACAAATATTTTTTTTAATTTTCTAAAATCTTTTTTTTTTTCAGGAAGAGAGTCACAAATTGCCGACAACGAATAGAGCATTTTTATTTTGATAAAATAAATGATCTGGTGTAAGACATTTGGTGAGATTGAGCGGTCGAGTGAGGAGGAGCGAGAGAGAGAGAGAGTCAAAGACAAAGAAAGAGAAAAAGAGAGAGAGAGAGAGAGAGAGAGAGAGATAAAGTGAGCCAATTCAGATGGTTCTCTGCCGTGTCGATGATGCTTCCTCTGGCTCTTCTCTTCCCGAAGGCGTCATCAACTGGAACGACGTCATGGCAACAGAGCCAAGCGAGGAATATGGGGACGGTAAGATGTCACCGCTTTCAGCTAATACAAAGAATTCAAGAAATTCAAGACGTATCTTGAGGAAAAATACGGTGTTTATTGCTCAAAACCAGTCTTGATCTTGAGGCCTCTAGACATTAGTGAATGGGCATTTAATTTTCGCTAAAAAAAACTAAGAAGTCGCTGAGATAAAATAGAGTAAGCAAGTTGCTGTTTCGAATTCATAGAATAACAGAGAGTTACTGTTCTGTACAGACGTTGAATGTACATTGGATTAGCAGCTTGCGCAGGTTTCAGGGAACACAAGTTCCTTTCTTTTCGTAGTGCACCCAAGAGACTTCCTGTTAATCTCGCAATATCTCACAATCAGGGCAAATCTTTTTTCTCTTCTTTTTCCGATCTTGTTCAGACTCACAAGGCTATTTATAAACAAAAGGCAGAGGGAACGAATCACAGAAAGAAAAGAGATGATCGACACACTTTTTTTTTTTGACAAGAGAAGTTAAATGAAGAGAGAAAGAGAGAGAGAGAGAGAGATACAGAGAGCGAGAGGGAGAGAGGGAGAAAGCGAGATATTGAAAGGTTTTAGCTTGATAGGTGGCAGAATGGTACGTGTTCGTGGGTGGCACCTGTGATATGAGAACAAAACTATAAACACTCGCCGTTTGCTGGCTTTGCGAGACGAAGTGAGAGAGAGAGAGAGAGGCTGAAAGAAACAGAGAGAGACTAAGAGAGGCGGAGATAGAGACAGAGAGAGAGAGAGAGAGAGAGAGAGAGAGAGTACTCTTGGAGACGGCAAAATAAAGAGCTCAAATGGAGACGGCAAAATAGAGAGCCCCAGCCTCAAAGAGGAAAACAGAGAAAGGAGTCATAATTTATGCTATAGATGAGAGAGCGATATTTTGTGCAATCACCTTTTAAACTATAGAGAAGAGAGTGATCTCATTATGTTTCTTGCGCTCCCTCAAAACGCCATGAGCAGCCGCATAATGTTCAAATTTACTTTGTTTTCGCTACATACTCATCTTACCCAGATTCGCAGACTAAGTTCAGTCCCGCCCAACATTTGAGGTACATACATTAATTAGATTAATTAGATTAATTTAAATAATTTCAATTGGAATTTGAGCGATATTAGGCACTTTTACGCAGTTTCTTGTGTTTGTTATGGTGGTTTTTGACGTGCTGAACATGTACATACAGTCAGATTTTAAAAAGAATCTCAAATGATCGTTTAAAAACGAATTCGGCCGGTTTTAGGAGGGCCATGACCGTCTTTTAGGTGTTGTAGATCTTGTGTTATCGAAGGCACCTAAAACACGGCCATGGCCCTTCTAAAAAAGGCCGAATTCGTTTTTAAACGGCCATTTCAGATTCTTTTTTAAAATCTGACGGTATGTACTTGTTCAGCATGTCAAAAACCATCCTGACGAACACAAGAAACTGCGTAAAAGTGCCTAGTATCGCTCAAATTCCAATTGAAATTATTTAAATTAATCTAATTAATATATGTACCTGAAATGTTGGCGGTACTGTATAAGACAATCACACGAGTAAGAGGAAAAATTATTCTGAAATATAAACCGAATAAATCAAAGAAAGGAAAAGATTACAAATACAAAAGCTGAGCGAAAGCGAGAGAGAGAGAGAGAGAGAGAGCTCGGAAGAGAGGCACTGAGAGAGAGAGAGAAGAGAGAGAGAGTGAGATAGAGATAGGAGGAACAGATATGCTCGCGGTGGAGAGTGTGTCGAATGTGTATAGAAAGCGTGAGAATGCAAGCGTCTTGGGTGGCAACCGCCGCGAAGTCAGAACGAGTTCTTGGGTGGCCGTCGAGTGCAAGGAGGAGAGCTTTCTGCGAATTGTACTTGAAGAAGTGACAGCAGGAGAAAGGAGAACAACAATCAGAGAAAAAGAGAACTACGCTTCTTCTTTTTTAGATCTGACAGATATATTTTCTCGGCACAATGAATTGAGAGAAAGCACAAGGTATTAAATTCAAGAAAGAGGGATAGAGTGGCAGGAAGAGAGAGAGAGAGGGAGAGAGAAAGAAAAAAAGTGAGAGAGAGAGGGAGAGAAAGAGAAAGAAAAAGAGAGAGAGAGAAAGAGAAAGAAAAAGAGAGAGAGATAGGGAGATTGAAATATTCAAGAGCATGTTTTGCATTGAATATACAAATGTGTGCATGATTAGTCTATTTAGTTTTTTTTAATATGCCCTGCCGTGCTATTAATCTTGACAAAAGTGGCACCAGTTTTGCCAAAAGGTGCCCACCTTTTCAATTGAAACTGTGCCCAGTTTCAAAGCAAAGTGGATCCACTTTTCACTGGTGTTTTTGCCGTTTTGTGTTGTTTTAAGTGAAGACATTTTGTCAATCTTGCTCAATTATAAAGATTTGTGCGTTGAAGTTGAAGATGAACAACTTGTTGATGCCGATTCGGTCTCGCCGCCCCAATCTGCATTATGTTCGGCAGCACCCATTGGTGTTTTTCTCGCAAAACGAAACGCTCCTCCACGAGCGCTTTCGCATGTCACCAGCGAGAGTGCGCGAGCTTGTCCAGGAACTCACGGCGGCACTCAACCACTACACTCTCGGAGACTGGGCAATATCTCCAACCAACCAGGCAAGCTCCACCATCGAGACAAGAGGACTAGGACTAAAGAAGGAGTTCCTGAGCGGGATGCACTGAGTGATAGCGAGCGAGACAGATAGAGAGAGAGAGAGAGTAAAAGAGAGAGAGAGAGAGAGTGATAGAGAGAGAGAGAGAGATTCAGCAAGAGAAGATCGGCACTTGGAACGAGGAGAGAGAAGTCACAACATTCCTAGGTTCTAATCCTGCTTCGTGCCCTCTTCACGAATGCCCCACAGTCTGTGCTCGCCGACCTATTCGGCTGCTGTCAAGCCACTGTAGCGAATGTGCTTGATCGCACTCTAGAAGGAATGCAGTCACTGTGGGACGAGCACGTCCGGTTCCCTCTGACAAGTGCGCGCTACTGCGCCGGTGCATCCGCTGCATTTGCGAGACGCTGCAGATTTGGAAGTAAGACTTTCGATTGAAAGAAGTAAACTTTATTCAAACAGAAAGAACAAAAACAACAACAGTTACTATAAGAAGTCTCCATAACAGTAACTATAACATGTATCCCAAAAAAGTTAGTTTTCATTTTGCAGATGTCATTGGCTTGATCGACGGGTCATTGATTCCTATAATGGCCCCCCACAACTCACCATGGCAGTTTCGAACCCGAAAAGGATGGACTGCGCTAAACGTCCTACTCGTATGCGATGCGGCCGGCAGAATCATCTACTGCAACGCTCGCTACCCAGGGAGCTGCCACGATGCTTATATATACAGGCAATCTTCTCTAGCACAGGCTGTTGCTCAAGGATCCATTCCTCCCGGCTACGTTCTCCTTGGTGACTCTGGCTTCCCTTGCAATGCTCTAATAGTCACTCCTTACTGTAGCCCCCAATCAGCAGCCGAGGAAGAATTCAACAAGGAGAACAAGCACACTCGTGTGCTTGTTGAGCAAGCAATCGGGATGCTCAAGAGAAGGTTTGGCTGCTTACGGGGACAGCTACGGGTTCAGCCCCGCGAAGCCGTGAAGTATATAATGGCATCCGTCATACTTCACAACTTCGTCATCAACAACATCACAGGAGGCTACCCGATCCCCCAAGCTCGCATAGCAAGGATGGCCCACCCACCAATTGGAATGAATCCGCGCACGTACATGACAAACAATCTTTAAATAATTGAATATACTCTTGTTCCTTTGTTATTGCCTATTTCTCTATTATATCGCGTCAATCTATCTTTAAAATTTGAATAAAGTAAATAATCTTCCTATTCTCAATTCACAATCACTATTCAAGATGATCTCAGTCTAACAAACTACAGCACCAAAACGACAAGCTTTAAAAAATAGATTCATAAACAGAAATTTAAACTAGTATTTGGAACATCTAAGCTAGATTTCAGGAGAGCGAGTTGAGATAGCCGAGATGGATTCAGCTGAATGAAGAAAAACTTCTTCATGTCGCGCGACATCGTTCAGGAACGCATTCGGCAAGTATTCATCATGCCCTGCTATCGAATGCCGCATCTTAAACAGAGTTCCTTGCTTTTAAGGGAATTGCGCAAAAGAATAACTGAAATCGAAACCTAATATAATCGATTAAAATAGTACCTCTCGATGAAGATGCTCCGTTGCCGCATCGGCCGCCGACGCGTTGTTGAGGTGAATGTGAAACTTAGAAATGCTATTATGCTGAATGAAAGAAGAAAGTGCAGCCAGGCATACCTTACATAATCAATAATATACCATAAAAATGAATGGTAACCTCCTTGCTCAAGTTGTCGATGCTTCTTTCAATTCTTGCCTCTATTTTCTGCATAGTCTAAAGCAAAGAGGAGTTGCTATATTTTATACGCACCGAAGCAAGAAGCGACATCATTTACGCTGCTAACCTTGAGAGATTCATCCATGGCAGCGGTAGCTTTTTTGATGAAGACAACTGTGTCCTGCGCCAGACTGCACGTCGCATCTGCCGCCTTCTTATAAGCCTGTGTTAAAGAAGAAACAATTGAGCAGCATCAAATGGATAAGTTATTCAAACCTGCAGCATTTCGACAGTGGCCCTTCGAACATCCCTCTCAGAGGCAGCCACCTGACGCGGAGTTTCCTGATATGCCGCCGGTGGCTCCACGAAATCATCTCGTCTCTAAACGATAAGACAATTATATCTGAAAGGACAAAGGTAGCCTAAATATAGCAACCTAACAATCTAAAAAAACAGTAACCTCAAAATCTTCAGCGCTCTTCCGCCGCGCAGAACCACTAGCGCGCATCGAAGCGCGCTAAATGTGCTTTTTCTTCGCAACTTGTGTGGCAAGTATTTCACCGAGAAAATCTAACTTTCGTTGATTCCTCATGCGCAATGTTCGTGAACTGTCGCTTGAAATCAAAGAAGTCATGATGTTGTGACGGCTGCGCCGGTCTTTCTTGGCTGTTCTGGAATGGAATCGAATTCCACAAATTATTCTAAAAACTTACCACAATGCAAATAAAAACCAATGAAAGGTCGAACGAAGATAATCGAAATCCTCACGTGTTCGCTCCAGAAAGTCGTCCGAATCCTTAAAACACCTTTAGAAAGCAATTTCTACTTATAAACAGAATGTAAAAGCTTCTCTATTCTGCACAACCTGCCACCAACCTCCAAATCTATTATCTCCGTCTTCACACGCTTTCCAACAGTATCAAATAAGGATTCCGATCCACGCGCACCAATGTCCGAATGCCTTCGCCTGCCGTTCTTGTTCTAGAACAAAGTCAACATAGAAGACAGAAAATAATGCAAGTAAACAACGACATTTACATGAATGTTGTAGCGCAAGTAACCTCAGCCAAAGGCAGTAGAGACGATTCGCCCTGCTCGCAAATCCCGTTGAATGCCGGGGTTTTCCGATATCGCCCGATCATCTCCTGCTCCGCTGGCACAAATCCGGCAAACTTTTGCTGAAGATTCGTCTCAGTCTTCTCGTCTATGCCTCCGCCAGTTAAATTCCTGTAACTAAACCACCGATTGCAAACAAATCGAGCTTAAACAGCAAAACCGGTAAGAAACCTCTTCTCCTCTGAAGCATACTGCTTTGTCGTGGCACTTCGACTCCTGCAGAATGCGGCTGCAGCGCTTCTGCGTTAGCTCCTCGTTCTTGCATCGCACTCGAGCGCGATCCACGACTGTCAGATGGTTCTCTGCCGTGTCGATGATGCTTCCTCTGGCTCTTCTCTTCCCGAAGGCGTCATCAACTGGAACGACGTCATGGCAACAGAGCCAAGCGAGTAATTTGGGAACGGTAAGATGTCACCGCTTTCAGCTAATACAAAGAATTCAAGAAATTCAAGACGTATCTTGAGGAAAAATACGGTGTTCAAAATACGGTGAAAGGTGCTTCGGCATTCCTAAACGAATGAACATGCATCAACAATATGGCAATTACAATCATAAAGCGAGAAATGTAAGAGATTGCCCCCTCCCAATACGAATCCCAACTTTTTTTGTTCCGTCATTATGCGCGCCAAACATCCTGCACGTTTGAAACCGTGCGCACAGTTTTAGAGAGTGCGCGAATTTGAGAGAGCAAAAGTGAGTAAAGGTTTTCTACACACTTTTGCCCTCTCACTTTTGCTCACTCTTTCGTGTTAGAGAAATAAACTGCGCCCAGTTTGAATATGGGTCCAGTTTAAAACGTGGGTTGGCTGTTGAGCGAAACTGGAGCCATTTTTTTTTTCATAGTAAAACGGCGAAAAACCTGCTCCAAGTTTCCATTTTAGTTCGACCAAATTTTACTGAACACTGGATCCACTTTTCTTCCTAGATTAATAGCACGGCTGATCAAGTTCTGGCCAACTAACAGCGAAATGATTCTAGTGTGCTACCGTATACCTTCCAGTGCACGCTCATTCCACCTCCTCAGTGATGTATTCGTCGGGCACGACGGGGCGTACGAAAGGCGTCATGATATCCCATCTCGCAAACGGCACTGGGGTGGAAATGTTCAAGAGGTAGCAAGTAACCTTTGTCAACACTCTCTCATTCTCGCGTGCTATTTCGCAGCGTGAAAATAGCTCGCGAGAATGAGAGTGTGAACGGCCACGCCGAAATCTCACATAATTTTTCGATCATCGCCCTCATTTATACGTAGCTGCTACATTAAAGAAACAAAGAAATATTCTAGACAAAAGATGTAAGGAAAGTTTCTTAGACGCTACGAAGTTGAGTTCGGGCCAGTTCTCAGTGACGACTAGCCGTTTTCGTGGGAATCGGTTAGAGATGTTTTCTCAGCTTTAAAATCCCGGTAACCATCATATGGACAATTTTTACTACATAAATATATTTGTTCCGATGCATACATATATTCATACCAATAGAACAGCTGTTGTTTTAGTGGAAGCATCCACTTTGTGATGAAAACGATTTAGGAGCGTCTTCTGCTCTTTATTCCCTTACACCACGGACTCTTCTCGTTCTTTTCCCGATTGATGATTCTGGGCGGAGGGCTCGTGGTTCTGATGAAGGGCTTCGAACCGCGCTACTGCGCGACCATTCAGAAGTTCAGCGTAAGTCATACAATACATCTACTTATGTACATCATTAAAAAAGAGATGACGTGAAAGAGTGTTGAAGAGAGTGCAAGATATGAAGGGAAGACAGTTGGTCGTGAGCAGTCTGTAAATGAGCCGTGCTGGAACCACGAAGCATACCGGCTGCACCATTTCGTGGTTGCGACGCGTCACTTCCAATAATTTCTTCGATCTTTTCCTGCGATTGGCTAAAAATACAGAATTGCTTTCTGTGTGTTACCAAAAAGTAACTCTTAACAGATTCGCGTCCTCTTTGTGAGCTCTCCGCTACTATCTTGGCTTCTGAAGGACTCATCGCCTGACACCTTTGCGCTTAGCTCAGTCAAGGTGAGATATAGCGCATGGTATGCAGTACTCGTGAAGCACATGCTACTTTCTGGAACGTGGAAAACAATAACAACGACATGACAACAATAATTTCTCGAAAACTTTGTGTATACTCTTAGTGAATAATAAGAAAAACTTTAAAGATTCTATGCTCGGCTGGCGCCCACGTCCAAGAGTCGGTGTGTGAAGGAATCCACGCGAAGCTGCCATCCGTTCGCGCCATCGTCCATGGTACAATTTTAACGAAAACAAGGAAGAGAGGGAAATAGCTAATAAAATTGATAAGTTTTAATTAAAAGAAAAGAGAAGGAGTTTATTGGTGCGAATTGAACGGTATATAAAAATAATAAATATGTAAGAAAATTCATGATACATGTATATTTGTATTTGTAATTTAATATATCACATAATTATCTTTTTGCAGCCTACGGCATGACCGAGATGGCGACGGTCATGCACATGTCTGACATGTCTGAAGAGAAGCCCTTCCTTAGCGTCGGACTGCCATCGCCGAACATTCAACACAAGGCTCTTCTTTCCTTTTCTTTTTTCTTCTTCTCTTTAAAACTTTTTCTTGTCTTTTTTTTAGACTAATCGGGAAATATAATAAAATTGGCATAAAATATTTTGGCATCTGCCAATTGGTGGCCATAACTCGTGCTGATTGTGAGTGTCTTGCCGTGTATAGATCGTGGACATCGAGACGCGGCGCGAGGTGGCGGACGGCGTGGTCGGCGAGGTGTGCCTCCACTCGCCGACCATGATGAGTGGCTATCTGAACGACCACGAGGCTACGGCTGACGTCATCGACACCGCGGGCTGGCTACATACTGGTTCGATTCTATTTGTATATATCATATGTATGCATTTTAAGTGATCGAGTTGAATGGCCCCGTCGGCCCCGGTGTGGTTCTGCCAAATGTTCTTGAAAATGGCGGGAAAATAAAATATTCCCGAATTCAAAGTAGAGAATGTTTTTAATTTTCTTAGGGCAGTGAGATTTTTGTGACTTCGGGACACTTGCAATCGAAGGTTCTAGCTCAACCTGACCAAATATGGCAAAACAACAAGACACTATTTATTTGCCTTAGATCTCCTTTAAAAGGAAGAAGAAGAGAAAATATTAAAAAAAAAAGTTTTAAAAAATGAATTATATTATACAAAACTAGGGAAAAATCTACTTAAAAGCAAGTATACATAGCAGGGCCGCGCGAAAAAAGGCATTCTTTTTTCTTCGTTTTCCGTATTAACGGCGAAGGCAGAAAATGTAATGCATGCAAAAAAGTAAGAAACGTTAACGAGTCGTGGGGTGGCAGGAGACACGGGCTTCTCGGACGCCGAGGGGCGTCTGACTCTCGTCGGCCGCATCAAGGACATGATCAAGGTGCGCGTGACGGACGCCACCGCTCAGAAGGTACTCTTTTCTTTCTCCCCTTGCCAAGACGAGAGCTTCTAATTATTACTAATATTCTTTCTGTTTTAAAATTTTGGCTGAGCCATATTCTGTGGGCTCTATATTTGTATCAAGTGGACAAAAATTGCTCAAACTTTTTAGCAGTAGATTTTATACGGATGCGAATAGATCCACGTTCATAAAACCATATGTTAGTTATTCAGTGAACTGCTTCTTTAAAGGAGAAACGCGAAATTCTGCCGTAATTACACAAATATATGTAATAAAAGTTGTTTCTGAATACTTTAGTAGCATCAATGAACCTCTCCCAAAAGTTCCTCTAACTGAAAGGTGTCGCCGTCCGAGATCGAAGACGTGCTGCTCACTCATCCAAGCGTGCGCGAAGTCGCCATCGTCGGTATTCCTGACCCGGAATTGGAGGTTCAGGAAGATATTCATTGACGTCCATTTTGGCGAGAAATCTTTTCTGAAACAGGGAATGCAGCTGATACGCGCATTCGTTGTTCGATGGGGCCAGGAAGAGGCACTTCAAGACATCCTCAGCGATTTCAACAAACTCATCATATGTAAGATCCAAGCCGCTAACGAGACGATGAAAGCGAAAGAAACTAGGCGCTCAGGAGCTCATTTTAATCCTCGTATATACATAAGCATGCTTATGAGCGAGCCAAGAAGCCAGTCAACGTGTCTAAAAAAAACGCGACTACGGCAAGTATATTTTCCGATGGGATCATTTAATTGCGCTGTTCGTTTTTACCACCAACACATGCATAGTATGTATGTTGTATTCATGTTGAGAAATCCAACCAAAATGTTAATAATAATTTTTTTCTTTTTAGCAAAACTCTCGCCAGTCAAGCGAATCACTGGCGGTGTTTTCTTTGTCGATTCGCTACCGAAGACGGCGATGGGCAAAGTGCGAAGATTCGCATTCAAAGAACTCTTCCAAAACGAGGCCGCCCCTGTTTCTTGCCGATAACACACTTTTGCTTTTTGGGAGAAAAAAATGTGCTTTGGAAGAGTTATTTTGTTTTGAATTATGATATTTTTATTAGTCGCATATCCCACTAGACGAATCTAACTTACGATTGGGAAAATGATTTTTATATTGATGAGCCAACGATAAAATAACATTCCTACAGAACATCACTGTTTACAATGACAAGCGAAGGAATTGCGACTTTAATTCACAATGTGGAATTGCAGAGATTTCGAAATTTAAATCGAAAGCTACCTGCTTTACCAATTATTCAGTGGACAAATTAGGGTTAAAACGTAAAAAAAATTTTGTGCTCTACAATCGACAGTCATAATTGTCACCAAATTCGGCATGTATTTCTTATCTCAAGCGCCAGCAGGGATAGTATTTATTCTTGTTATAAATTATCTTTTTCTACTGGGTTACTGTTGATTACGATGACTTCTACGAGAATCTGCCAGCGAATCGTCGAATGACGAAGAGAAGGAGATGTCTAGCGCCGTGGGTCTCGTCGCGAAGAATACGGTAGGCGAGGGGCGGAGTCAGCTCACGTGGCTCCTGCATCGCCATGCCAAGCTGTGAGAGAGGGAGAGACTTAGAGAGAGAGAGAGAGAGTAGAGAATTAAAATTATTTCATTTGTTGCAAGCTAATTATAATGAAAATAATTGCTAACTAAAATATTTTATTAATTATAGAAAAAATATGCTGAAAAATAGTATTAAAATATTCCATTAAACACAAAGAAAAATCCAAAAATAATAAAATGGTCAAAAAATCATTATGGATGTCCGTTGTTTATTATTT
This sequence comes from Allodiplogaster sudhausi, assembly GCA_945643635.1. Classification (NCBI taxonomy): domain Eukaryota; kingdom Metazoa; phylum Nematoda; class Chromadorea; order Rhabditida; family Diplogasteridae; genus Allodiplogaster; species Allodiplogaster sudhausi. The sequence goes on along the minus strand of CALZFC010000062.1, from coordinate 1,720,077 downwards.
ATTTTCGCTGTAGCACGTTTTTAGAAGCAACGAGGGGTAGAGAGAGTGAGAAATTAAGAATGAAGAAGAGAACGAAATATGTATGTAGAGAGAGCAGTATGTAGTGAGAGAAGAAAGCCAAATTCTCGGAATTTTATATAAGTTTCTATAATTGAAAAATAAGGAAAAATAAGAATAATGGACGTATTTTGTACATTTAGAAATTAAAATGAAATGAGAAATTGTTGTGCATTGCCTCTACCAGAATGTAGGCCGCGGGCAGCTCGCGCATGGCCGAGCCAAAGTCCACTGCTTCCCTCGACAGGAAGCCAGCGAAAACCGCGAGGATTGGCTTCATCTCATTCTCAACATTCCTTCTTTTTCCAGGACAATTGCATGCGTGCATAACATTTTGTTGACTGCTAACTTACCAATCAATTGGATATTGTGAATACCATGCCTTTTTACATTAATTTTACGTAGAGCCATTGAAACATTGTGCGCTCCTCGTCTAAATACATGTATATGTCTAGTATATGTTTATATATGTAACTAGCTAAAATTGTATACTCCCCTCAAAGAAAGTGCTGCTGAAAGTAGGAAAACATTATTATAGCAACTCCCCCCCCCCCCCTCCCAATACCTCGACGCCATTGCGCGCAGCCCATGCGGAGAGCGCCGTGGACACTTCGGCCATCTTCAGCGAAGAGTTCTGCAGCACTCCGAAGATGCACTCCTTCCACGCGGAGTCGGACACATTCCAGAGGAGAGGCTCGTCGTCTCCAGTAGTCAGCTCTGTAAGAGAGAGACGAGAGAGAGGGAGAGGGAGAGAGAGAGGGAGAGGGAGGGAGAGAGGGAGAGAGGGAGAGAGATGGAGAGAGGTGGAGATGGAGAAGGAGTGGGAGAGAAAAAAATTTCACCTGGATGGAGGAATAGAGGAAGAATAACGAGGAAGAAAAAAAAAAGAAGAAAAAAATACATGCAATTACCGTCAGCGCCAAGTCGATGCGAGTAGAAGCAGAATTGCGAGGCTTCCATTCGCATGCCACATCATAGAGAAGGAAGAGGAGCACGAATGGAAACCGAGGAGTCCTGCACGGATTGTCTGTTAGAGGATCACGTGATAGACAGAGCGCGAGACTGAAGCGGATTAGCTGGTGAGAGAAAGTGAGAGAACGAGAGTGAGAGAGAGACAGTTTGAGATAAAAAGGGAACGAGGGAGAGAGAGAGACAGATAGTGATCAGGTGAGAACCAGAGAGTGAACAGAGAAACTGATTGAACAGGGCTTATTGTTAATAAAGCTTCTCTCTGAACACTCACCGTTCCGATCCGTTTGAAAACTTGCTTCATTTTTCACATAACACGGAAGCTTAATATTAAAAGTTCAACTTCTTTGTACAACATTCTACGCAAAAGCACTCGCGGCAGGACTCGAGCCTCCAATCTTCGGCTGACTCCTTCCCCACTAGGCCGGGCAACGAGAACCTCTCCGAAGGAGCATTTTATTAGATTTAGTGATTTTTTTTTATTTAAAGTAGAAATTAACATAGAAATTCATTCTCAAATCCTTACGAGCAGAGAGAGATGCGTAAAGAAAGCAAAAAAGCGGCATACATACATGCCTTGTTAAAGGAGCATTTAAATGAACAAAAATTTTGAGCCATTTTTGTCTAATTGTTACAAAGTTACAAGCACGCAAAATATAGCTTGGCCAAATTTTTTTTACTAATAGCGAAAACGTAGTAGTTTATAATTTATGTCCTTGACAAGTGCAAAATTTTAAATGAAAAGGAAAAAGACATAACGCTACGAAAGCAGAGGAAGGAAGTTCTCTTCAGTTCTCTGCACGAAGTTCGCCCAAAGCGGTTGGTTCTTCGCTTCACTCCTTTTCTGTTCCCAACCGCATTCTTTTTCCTCGCTTGCACCCTCTTCTAAAGCTCTACGCAATTTAGCGTAGCTTTTTTCTATTTAAAATAAGAAAACAAAATCTGTTTAAAAAAACATTGCTTACAGAAAACGCTAACAATGGACCTGACAAGGGAACCACTTATCCATAACCCAGCCATTTGCGATCTAAGCAGTTTTATTATCAAGACCTCCTCGAAAAATGAGTCCTAAACTATTTTAAAACTGCTACCGTCGCTTTTCTGATTTTATATACAATTTAGAAAAATGGACAAAAATTTAAATTGGAATGCACTACCAATATCAGTCGTTGATTTCGCATGACAAACGGTGTCAGTTCGGCGCAGTGGGTTGCGATCCCGCATTCAATTTTCGAGGTCCCGGGTTCGATTCCCATCGGTGACAACGTTTTTGCTGCTACGTTTTTGTTTAATTTGATTATAAAGGGCACGAGCACTTCACGAAGCAGTCTCGAGTGCAAGGAGAGGCCTGACAGGTTCCCACAACGTCAGAGCCGAAGCAGTACTCGTTTGGGGTCAGGAAAGGAGGGGGACGGTTGGTGAGATCTTGAACCATGCGAATTGTAGGAATGGTTTGTATCGGGGGTGCCGAAATTGGTGGTATACCACACTAATCGTCTTGAGAAGGTTGTCACGCGCCGACACGTTGAAATCTGGGTAGTTCACCAAAGAGTGGGAGTGTATGTGTCTTATGTAGCCTTTCAGCATCCGGAAGAAAAATACGTCAAGAGGCTGGATCAGGGACGTCGCTCCCGCCGGGATGTTGTAGATCGAAAGGGAATAGCCGGGCGGTGCGACGCCCTTCATGGCATCGTGATCGCGAAAACTCGACCACATGTCAACAGTAAGTTGAATATCGGTGGGGTTGCCGGGGATAAAGACACAAGTCCTTCTTGGGTGGTCTCCGTTGCACGTTCTCTGTGACCACTCGGAACTTCTCTCCTCGAGAGTTGATTGCCATGATTGATGAAGAGAACTCATGTCCGTCCTCTCGCTGCCATACCGATCATTTCAAGGTCTCTCATCTTTTTCCCTTCTCATTTTTCTTTCTTTCATTTTCCTCCACAAGTTTTCTAATTAAAAAAAGGAACCCTTGTTTTTCCTGCTTTCCGCCGATTCAGAATCTTTTCGTCGCACAACTGCGGGAATAAAATTTAGCTTTCGGCATGGTCGGTGCCATCTGACAGAAGCTGAACTCGCATAAAAATACAAAAATTCAACTAGCACTAAAAATTATCGATTTCTATCAATTTTGTTTGAGAATTCTTCGTCCTACTTGTGATTTCTCTGCTTATTCGAGCTTGTCTCCTGGAATATAGTAGTTAGTGTTTCTCGGCTTAACCCCCCCCCCCCCGGAGGATTAATAAGAAAAGATCCCTTCTGAACCCCGGTGATGCTGGGAAAACATGGGCATCCTTGCCTGTATTACACTTTCAAAAAGGCTATTATGTAAATTCGACCATTCGCAATGTGTTAGTTTGCATTAATTTGCATATTTTCACCTTTACCCGTAAGCACAAAAATAGCTAATTAACAAATTTCAAACTTATTACTGCCAAATTTTTCATGACTCTTTCAACGCCTAACATAAGCTGGGATCTCAGAAGGAATCCTTTCTTCGCTTCCAGCCCGGGTTCGAATAAAAGTAAATAAATCATAAGTATAAATGTACTAATTAGAATTCTCAACATGGCCGAGAAAAATGTCTTATTACTACTTGTGATTTTTCTACTTTTATTTTATCCCTAACCTTAAGCCAAATAGTATTCTCGCGGAGAGCGCGAAGAAAGGATCCCTTCTGTAACCCGGACAGCAAGGGAAACAAGGCTGATAGCTTAAAGCTACATATCTCTAGAACCCATGTTTTTTATCCCTTCTTTCCGGGGATCAAAAGTGATCTTTTCTTCACACAACTCCACAAATAAAACATCGTCCATTTAGTCTCCATATTGGTAGTCTATAAGTCTATAACACACCCATAGATTATCAAGTCAAATTAAATAATTGAAAATACTGTCTTTAAAATCTAAGTGATTAACATGGCCCTTTGATTTTTCCCAGATATTCTCATCTTTGTTTCTCTCTCTCACTCTATTTTTCTCTCTCTCTCTCAAGTTTGCATTGTAAAAATTGAAATACGAACTCACAGTACATGAGCATTGTGAAAGAACGGGAGTAAATGTTTAAAACGTGCAGTTTATAATTGATGTTCTTGACAAGTGCTAAAGTTCAAATGAAAATGCAAAGTACTTGATGCAATAAAAGCGGAAGAAGGAAGTTCTCTTCAGTTCTCTGCACAAAGTTCGCAGAAAGCGGTTGGTTCTTCGCTTTGCTCCCTTTCCGTTCTCAAAGGAGGGCGATCACCGAAAAGTCATTACCGATTTATGAGACATCTTAGCTATTTTCGAATAGTCTCGGGCATGAGGAAAAAGAAAAGGCAAATGAAAAAGCACCAAAAAGTTCCATATTCAAGTTTAAGATAATTAAAAGTGCAATTTTTGAATGAATTTGTGATTGGTGTCAGTGCAAAAACGTGGTGTTACAGCACTCGACAGTAGATTTTCTGCCACTTACCCATCGCGGGAAGATTCAATTTACAAATATTTTAAGACATTTGTTTGTTTCATGCTTTATCCCTTTCGTATGTGAATATTCTACAATAAACTAATGAATATTAGGCAAAACAGTATGAAATTAGTAAACGAGCAATAACATCTCGCTTGGAAACCAGCGCTACTTTAGCGATCTCGTCTACCGTACTTTTTTGAGTAATTAAATGGACTTCCATTTGAAACCTTTGCAAGTTTGAACATACAATTGCAATTTTTCGGTGATCGCCCTTCTTCAACATCATCTTTTTCCTCGCTTGCACCGTCTTCTAAAACTAACCGCAATTTCGTCAAACGATTTTATTATTAGCGTAGCTTTTTTTCTTTTTAAAATTACAAAACAAAATCTGTTAAAAGAAAACATTGCTTACAGAAAACGCTAACCATGGACCTGAGCATGTGCGAGACAGCGGAAGCCTTCGACTACAACGAACTCGGTATGTTTATGCAATTATTAATTAAGTAAGCAATTGAAATAAAAAGTAATTTATAAAGACAATCGTAGAAAATAATTAAAAGATAATCCATCGTTTTCTTAATTAAAGAACAACATATTCCCAGATCTTCCTGGCTCGCCGACTCACACAGAATTCCTGGACGAGGTGGCCAAAGTGCTTGGCATCGACCGCACCGCCCTCTACCGAATCGGAGAGAAGATGCCGAGGTCCTGGGGGGAAATTCAAAATCTTAATAATCTCAAAAGAAATTACAAAAAATTCACAGGAATAGGAATAGTTAACTAAGGCAAATAAATTGTGCAGAATATCTATTGAAGCCTGGAAGCCTAGATATAAGTAGTGGGATTCCTCGAGCTTGTCGTGGAAAAGAAAATGAAATTTTTATGAATGTCGTTCAGTGAGGATGAACTGGAGAACGCGTTTGACAGCCTGAAATATGAGTTAGTTTATTAAATTACAATAATAGGTCTTGGAAAAGTATGATTTTTTACTAATCTTAAGACGATAGTTCCTACTCTAAATATTATTCGAGTCATTTTCCAGAAAAGAAAATCTTATGACCGCGACGGACCATGAGAACAAGTAAGTTCTTCAACTCTCAATCTATTTAAACTAAAACATCTACTCCTCAGTTTCAAAGCTTAATTTGTCATTGCAATGTTGTTTAAATACCAAGCCGGGAGCAAATGAAATAATTCTCAGCTCGGTGGCCCAGCCCCGCCTCTCCCTTTCATCTGGCCTTCCTTCCCCGGTCTCCACTCGGGTTTCGGCTCCTTTCCTGTCGGTTCATTCCAACTCTTGCATCAGCGTCTGCCCGCTGCACAGTGTCTACGCCTTCGACAACCCCGAGGTCGTGATAACGTTTGGGACCCGCCACGACTTTCGCTTGTAATACGGTAGTCGTGGCATTTGGTAAGCCGCTTCAGACCGATGAGGAGGACGCGAAGAAGTCGGTGTACGTGATGGACAAGTACGAGAAGCCGGTGTTCGTGCGACTCGGGGGCCCGCCGCCGTCTGTTTACTTCTTCGAGGCTTGCGGCGACGAGAACATCGGCGGCCGCGGGGAAGAGAACTTCCGAGAGAACAGCCGCCAGCCGAATGAGGTCTGTCCACTTCATATACATTTATTTCTTTTTGAAAATTAAAATATCTCTTTAGAACATCGTCCCGGCCCTCAGGAACCCGGAGGCGAATACGCCCATTGCCTGGCGCCCCGAACAAGCCAATCGCACCTTTGCTGAGATTGAGAAGGTCGAAACCCCAGATGTTATTATTGATCTAGAAAATATCGATTTCTTATCAGGAGCGCAAGGAGAAGCTGTACAAGTTGCTGGCCGAGTACGGCATCACAAAGAACAGCCGCTTCGATGAGATCATCACTGGAATCGGCGCCTGAGGCGCCTTCCCCCCTCATTCGCATTCCTACCAACCCCCTCCATCCTCTTGTCCGATCCGTGCCCCACTCTTCTCCTGCTCCAATTTATAAATCGTTTAAGTTTTGTTACAAAAGTCGATTTCTCAATTTTTAAGCGGCTAAAAGTGTGTGAATATCACCGTTTATTGGCAACACCATCGGTATAGAATTGAAGAGAGAACACCGAGGAAATATCGTAAACATTCAAGCACAGGAAGTCAGCTTTGTGATGGCAAAGAATTAACGAGAGAATAAAGAGGAGGAGAATATTTATTGTAATATCATAAAATGGGCAGAAGCACTAGACCGAATATGTAAAGAATCGTCAAATACGTATCTATGTTTGAAAACTGCATGTGACTGCTTGAGAAACAACTCAATGTAAACAGAAAGAAGAACAGGGCCACAAAAAGAAGAAAAAGAAACTGTTTCAGAGAAAAACACAAAAGAATATAAGGCAGCGCTCGCTCAGAATCGGTTGTGCACTTTTTTAATCGATTGGTTTCGTTAGTACTGATTGCGAGAAAACTATTCGAGCAAATTCATAATTTATATGATGAGATAAGACGGAAATGAAGCCACTGGGGGTAACTTGTCCATCTTACTCGTGAAAAAAATTTTGTGGAAGAGAACCGGAGTTTAAACAGAGCTTAAAAAATATATATTTTTTAATTTCATGTTTATAGATAATGTCTAGAATGATCATAAGAAAATATGTATTAAAGTGAAAAAATTAGAAATGAACAAATCGATATCTACCGGTCACAACTTGAAGCTATTAGTAAAAAAAATTCTACACGAATGCGCGTGTGTCACAAGCTACATTTGTATGAATATTTTTGATCTAAAGTTGACTCTCCTTACTGTAAAAAAATGGATATTGTGTCATGGAATTAGCGACAGGATGTGGAATCTCAGGCGGAATCACATATTGTAGAGAGAGAGAGCAAGAAAGTGATCATCTAATGAGAGGAGAAAGAGAAGAATGATTTAGAAGAATAGGAGATAGAGTTAGAAAGTGAAAGAGAGAGAGAAGGGGACAGAGAGAGGGAGAGATGCAGAGAGATAGCAAGACAGGAATTAAAGAAAAAAGAAGGAACATTGGCCGGGCAGAACAGAAAGCACACACGGAAGTTGACGAAGCACAGAAAGGATATAGTACATACATGGTTGTCGGGGACATATTTGTAAGGGCTGTTTAGACGCTTGGTTTTCTTATTCACGAAACAAGTGCACATAGATTGCCGAAACTTTCTACAGCTGTTGTTGAAAAGGTAGAAGATGAAACGACGGCAATTGAAGGAGACTTGCCATACAAAAGATGCATTCATGAGAGAGAAACAACCACTCGCAACAAAATACTACTTTAAAATTGTTGTTGTTGCTTATATGGAATGGAGAAAGAGGGAACAAAATGCCTAAATAATGAACATGATGTTCAGGCGGGAAAAGATGATCACTCTTTGGAATCGTTTGAGGAGGAAACATTCGAAAAGATGAAGAATGCAAGGCTGTTTGGCTTGTGAGGCAGAAGGTAGAGAAAGGGAGAAAAGAGAGAAGATATTTGACACTCTGCCAAGACTCAGTCGTCCCTCTGCTCGACGTCGACTGTGTTCGGAGTCGGCGACGCGTCACGAGAGGGAGGAGTGGCGGTTGCGTGGTGCGTGGTGGTGGAGGGGGCGGAGCTGGCTGCCGTCGGTGCCGAACCCGCGTCGAACTCGCTGCGAAGAGCACGGCAGAATGCGAGGAGGCGGGCGAAGAAGGCCTCGGGCACGAAGGCATCGGCAGGAGAGCGGCGCGGCTCTCCGAAGAAGTCGAGGACAGAGGACAGGAGCTCCTAGAAAAGTTATTTTTTATTATTTTACAAATATTGTTAAAATTTTAATTTTTTGTCGAACAAATATTTTGCATATAATATTATAAAATATTATAGTAATTCTGTTAAAATACAATCAGCTTATTATTATGTATATACATACATACATGTGTATATATGCCAATTTAACGGAATATTGAAACTTCATTCCCTTCCATATTCGCTGTACGTGCCAAAAAAATTTTCTTTGCTGGCCAGAAATAGTTTGGATGTGTTTGAGAGGAGAAGGAATGGCTGAAAACGCAATTGAGAGATTCTTCATCCCTGAGAAGTCCTCTGATCTGCTTCAAATGCGGATGGATAAGCCAAAGAGGATAAAAAGAATGTAAATGAAAACGCCTGCTTCAATCTAATGCTAACTAATGAGCTTTGCCAACCCACTCAAGGTGAGTTGGCAAGGATTTTAGTAGAGAAGGAGAGAGAGAGAAAGAGCGAGAGAAACGGAAAGAGAGAGACGGAGAAAGAGAGAGGGAGAAGAGCGAAGGAGAGAGAGACTAAGATAGAGAAAGCGTGTGTCTCATGCTTAAAAAATATGATGAATGAAGAGAGGAGATTTCGGTGGATGGAGAATTTGCTAGAATGAAGATAAATGTCAAAAATACTACGGCAGAAAGTGTGGCCCCTCTTACTTTGCCAGATGTCTAAGAATTCCCAGAATAATGATGTGGCAACAGAAGCCGTAGATCATAAAAATCAGCTAGAACCACGTGTTGTTGAATCTTTCATGGTCGTCAAATTCGAAAGATGAAATTCTATCCGTCCCATACATCTCTGCTAAGCTTCTTTACCTCAATGTGTATGGAACATGAAAGTTTCCAGCATAAAAGAGTGAGGAATAAGAGCGTCCGCTGCAAGACACGCACAAATTAGCACACGTTTAGAGATTATATATCAATGTTTATTTATATACATGCATATGTATGGAGGCGGGAGGCAGACCGATAACGTCAAGCAAATACCTAGGATTTTATGAAGTGGAAGGTAGACTTTTCCCGCTTGCTAATTAAACGCATGATTAAGATTGTTTGGTGTAATGTTAGAGATTTTTTTTTAGATTATAATGATATCAATTGGGTTTTTTTTTTTGCAAAACTACTTCAAAACCGAAGGAACCATTCCGGCGGCGAGCTGCTCTTGCAGAAAGTGGAGCGGAGCGGCTGCGGCGGCGAGGAAGTCGACGGGCGCGCCGCTGGCGGCAGCCATGGCGCGAGCCTCGCGGGCGGCACGCGCGTTGCCCTCCGCCAGCTGGTGGGCACGGCGGACGAGCACTCCGAAGGATTCTGCGGAGGAGAACATTAAATAGAGAAGAAGGGAAACAAAGTACATTCATTACTTTTCTTCTTTAAAGGAGTCAACAATCACACTTGAATTGGTCCCCTTATCGCATAGCACAGGAGCACTCGGCGTCTCCACCAATCACATGCATTCTCGAACTTGTGAACTTGTGTCAGGCAAAGGGCGCGAATTCAAGCGTGCGTTTTTAGGCCCCTTTATTCCTTTGCTAATGATAGATTCCCCTTTTTGGAATCGAGACAAAGAGGAAAGCTAAAAAGAAGAAGACGCGTCTACCGTGTTCAAGAGGGGCGAGCAGCTCGACAAAGCTGAAGAGGGCCGTCTCGAGCATCGGGCACGCGACGCGTACGCAACGCGCGAGGAGTGCAAGCAGCGGCCGGCCGTCCTTGAGGCGCACGTCGCTCAACTTGAAGAACAGGGGATTAAAAGAACCCCTACAACTCCCCTCATCCCCCAACCGTGCTTTTCAATTTCAGAGATAGGCCCCTCGGGCGCTTCAATTAGACAGAATACGGTAGGGACTGAGAAAAGAATGGACTTTTGCAATGTCGGAGACGCGGTAGCCGCGGATGAGCGCGGCCTCGCGGTCTCCATTCAGACAGTTGACGACTGCGAGCACCAGCTGAACGAGGGCAGAGAAGTCGGACGAGGCACGCAACGCACGCGCAGCGCACGTGAACAGCGACAGTCGCTGGAATCGGAGGGACATTTTACTCCTTTCAAATATTAAACCAAATAAGAAGGTAATTCTCCGTGTACATTAGTAAGATGAAATACTGTTGAATTTTCTTCACCTAATGCCAAAGACCACATCAAGCCTGTCCAGGTTAGCACACTTTCTCAGATTGAACAAAAAAGATCGAAGAGCACTGTCAGCTTTTTCTTTTTAGGAAAAGTCGCCTATTTTCCCACTAAAAATACCTGAATAATGTCTTCGACGTTCGCCTTGTAGGTCGTCATGTGCTGAAGGACGGCGAGCTTCTCCTGGAGTCGTTCGACAGTGGACAACTAGAAGGATCAATCATGTTCTAGGTCTTCCAGAGATTTCTCTTTCTCTCTCCCCCCCCCCCCCACCCTCTCCCTCCCTCACTCTCTCTCTCCCCCCCCCCCCCCTCTCTCGCCCCTCCCCTCGCCCCCCCCCCTCTCTTCCCCTCTCTCCCCCCTCTCTCTCTCCCTCTACCTGTATGATGAGCTGTTCCTCGTCTCCGAGTGCCGCGTGTTCCTCCTGTGCTGCCTGTGCCTGCTGCTGCTCGGCGAGGGCGCGGGCGTCCACGCAGGACGGCGCGATGGCTGCGATGCGTGCGAGACGAGAGGGTGACATGATCGAGGGGTCCAGGCTAAAATACTCCTTTGAATTCGCGCTATTCTGGAAGTGCACTTTCGAGCATCTCTTTCCATCTCAGTCTATTTCCCTCTCTCTCTCTTTCTCTATTTCCCCTTCCCTCTCTATCCCACTTTCTCTTCTCTATCCCTAACCGATGGAGAGCGTAGAGAACGTCGAAGAGTCTGAATCCGTCGTCGTTGCGCAGCTCGGCCACGGCGTCCGATTGCGCGGGGGAGAGCAGCGAGCGGGGGGAAGAGCAGGGCGGGGAGAGCAACCCGTCCACCGAAGGGGACGCGATCTTCTGTGCCAATCAACTATCAATCTATTACGCATATTAAATATTTTACATCATTAGATATGTGTCAGAGCGAGGAAGTAATAATGCCGTTTGTTTTCATAGGAGCTTCTCTTATCTCTCGTAATCTGGTCCTCATTCTCTCTCTCGCTCCCTCGTTCTCTCACTCTCTCGCTCACCTCAGCAAGCGCTGAGACAGGAGAAGCAAAGGAAGCGAAGACGGTGCCTGGGAGGTCATCATCGGCGAGGAGACTCAGCGAGCACGTTTGCTCAATGTATCTGAAAGGGAAGAATTAAAATAAATACCTATTTTAAATTCCCGCTTTCGCATTTGATTTATTAAAAAAATTCGCGTGACTTACACAAATTTTAAATTATGATAAATTAATAAAATTCAAAAAAGCTGTCCATGGGCCCTTAAAAACTACCGTAATCCTCAAGACAAGAATATGCAAACACGAAAGACGCAGAAAGCAAAGTGCTGTATATTTTAAGCTCCATGGACAGCATCTTTAAGTACAAATGCATCATTCGATTTGTACAGGCATGTCCCAAAAAAAATCTTTTCCTCTTATTCTTTTGAACGAAACAAACCTAACGAAACAAACCTGGGCTCCATAACGTGTGCAAGTCGATGGAGAGGCGGTGCATTTGCTGAAATGGTAAATTACGACATTTTAAAGGAGCAAAATATATTATGACTTTTTCTTTTATTTTTTTATAAAGTAAAATAAGCCAAAAATGTATTAAACTCGCGACAAACCTGAGTTACCGTGATGCGGCGAGTTCCGCTCGAGATGCCCGCTGCCTTCCTTGCTGGCTGCTGACTCGGGCGGCTCGAGCTGACAACAAAAATTCTCTTGTCTACAACAATACCTCTTTTTTAATCTGCTATTATTAGTGACGCCACAAACTCATTTCGAATTCGCGCCTTTTGCCTGGGACACAAGGGCGAGTGGGCATGTGTTCAATGCTAATGCTCATAAAAATTAAGATAGATTACTGTGAGTTTCCTTTATTGTTGTTGGATGAATTGTGTAAAGCTTTCTTCTTTATTGAGGCCTGCTAAAAATCAAAGGTAGGCTCTTCTTTTGCATGGTGACCCCTGGCAAGGGCGCTTCTATTCACAGCGAACCTTGCAAGGGGCTCCTCGACTTGAGTGGACGCCTTCTACTGCGGCTACCTTGCAATGGAGGAGTTGCGTGGCGGAGCCTTGGAAGGCGGCGGCTGAGGTGGATGACGTCATTGAAGTCGGCTTGATGTCGCCATTGTTGTTGTTGTTGTGACAAATCGGACTCCTCTGCTGCTGCGCGGCAGCCACGGTGAGTGCCGCAGCGTGCTGCTGACTGAACACGAGCGGCGAGAGGCTCAAAGGTTGGCAGTTAGGTATTATTATTACTATTATTATTAAATAATAATAGTAATAACAATAACAACAACAATAATAATTTTATTGTTTTATTATTGTTTATTTATTACTGTTATTATTATTATACTTTAATGAGCTTGTCCCTCTCTCTCTCTCTCTCTCTCTCTCTCTCTCTCTCTCTCTCTGTCTCTCTCTCTCTCGCATACCCATAAAAGTGCGCGGCGGCAGCGTCGGCGTGGGAGCGCGCGGCATGCTGCTGGATGGCGGCGGCGAGCAGCTGCTGCGTGGCGGACGGCGGCTCCATCGACGGGCGTCGGAAAGCGGCCGCGATAGTACCTCCCTGTACAGTTATACCATTTTTAACTTATTAAAATGGAAATCAAATCATACTGAATTTTATTAATAATTCTACTAGCTTGCATCATTATTTGTTTCCATTTCCTACTCTGTCCATATGTCCAATCATTAATTCTTTCTCCCGCTTTCTCCTTCCTGTCTCTCTCTCTCTCTCTCTCTCTTTCTCTGCCTCTCACTTTCCCTCTCTCTCTCTCTCTCTTTCTCTGCCTCTCACTTTCCCTCTCTCCCTCTATCTCTCTCTCTCTCTCTCTCTCTCTCTCCCTCACCTGGCTCGCTCTCCGTCCAGCGTTCGCATTGGGTGGCGATGAAGGCGACGTCGGCGAGTGCCGGCCGTGCATTGGGCGGCCGCGTCCGCGCACTAAAATCATTGTTTTTGTGATCATTTTTGTCGCGTGATTTCCTTGCCTCCTTACAATTTCTCACTTTGCAGTTGCAAGAGAAGGAAATGTCCACTGATCGGACTAACTTGCAAGATTACTCTCGCTCTCATCACCGGACAAGCTGATGTTGTGTGCACATTTCAACGCTTTCGCCTCGACAAATATGCGCGAGGATTTAAATGCTAATCTTTTGGCCACATGCCAAACTTTCAAAAACAAGAAGACGTCTTCTGGAAGAGATTGAGAGTCACAGAAGGAGGGAAAGAGACAGAGGGAAGAGAAGAGCAGAAAAGTGGCATTTGTTAAATTGCACCACGGGGAAACGAGCTACTGCTGATACACTTGTACATGTGTAGCTCAAGCACCCTGGCAATTAGCAAATGTTACAGCTATTGCATTCTACACCCACACTGCTGCCAGCCTTCGCCTGTTCAATAAAGCTGAATTAGAGAAGAAGCATTTTGACGCGCCAAACATCAATCAGAAAAAAATGCATCGTATTTTAGGAGGTGGGAGTGTTTAAAAGAACATGAACAGACTACACGTGTTCTTCAGTGTCTTTCCCCAAAACTTACCTAATCAGCGGAACAAAACGAAATGAATTAGAAGGAAAAAGTCATCCTTTAAACTTAAGCAGCCTTCTTTAAATCGTTTCGATACCTTTTCCATTCTAAGAAGGGTTGTTGATAAAATTAATGTGCCGGCATTTCTATGTATTTTTCTTCGTATGCCCCTTCGAAGAGGGGCTTTTTTTTTAGATGTGTGCTACTATTTTCATTTTCGATGTAGAAAGGACGCAGCTATCGGGAGGGCGCTTCAATTAGCGGAAACGCGGTATTTTCCTGCTTCAAAAGGCAACACTACTACGGCTCCGCGAGATGTCTAGACAGTGTATGCGCATACTTAAGCTTCTTTTCCAAAAACCAAATACGATTAATTCATTCTTTGAAAATAAACTGAAATACTATGCGCTTCATGATGATACTGGAAAGCGAGATAAGCTGTATTGGCAGACACTGCTTTTTTCAGCCTCTGCCCTCTCCCTCTTCTCTTTTTCTCTGCCTTTCTCGGCATCCTCTTTCTCTCTTTCTCTCTCCCCCCACTCTCTCTCTCTCTCTCTTTCTCTCTCTCTGGTCTAGCGACGTGAGAAATGTCTCAGTGCCTGCAAGCGTATCATACTGCTTGTCCAGCCTATCAATGTATTTCTGGCCAGCAGACGAAGCGAAGAGATTCTAGCCAGAAGCTATCTCATCTTTCAATAGCCCCTTACGACAGAAGATAAGTGAATGCGAGTCTGCGAGGGATGGAATGGGAGTTGCTGCTTCTTCGGAACAGGTTAATAAGGCCATGCCATACACATCTTTGGAATGTCTCCGAGGATTGCTGAATGTCGCCAGAGGAGTGCAATTCGAGAGCGTTCATTCAAACACCTATTTTCTTTTTTCTTTTTCATGATGTTCCAGGCATCCTTTACGGCTGGCTAGAAGATTACGGCATTGGCTTCCTAATTCCTAAGCCATTACAACTTTCCTATCTAATGGTAGGTAATCTCAAATCGCCTTTTTCTGATTTGTCAGCTTCAAGTGAAACATGAAAAGGATTTTTTTTTGTTCCACAATATCATTCACACTTTTTCTGCACTTTACAATCATCGCTATCAATAACCTTCCTAGAATCCTCGCATAAAAGCATTTGAAGAGATAAATCCATCTGCACCAAGGCTTCACATGGTAATTGACTCTGGCCTTTGCATCAGTATAGAGTAAGAGAGAGGGAAAAGAGATAGAGAGAAAGAGAGAGGGAAAAGAGATAGAGAGAAAGAGAGAGAGAGAGAGAAAAGGGAATGAGAAAGAGGGAGAGAGACAAAGAAAGACCGGAAGAGAAAAAAAGGCGGAACAAGAATAAGTTGCACCACTTGTGCTCATTAACGAACGTTAAAAGTTTATATTAAAAAAAAAAAGCAAAGTAAAATATCACACACATTTACAGCTCATAATTCAAGAGTGCAAACCGTTTGGGAAGCAAATCTTCATGAATTCTTCGACTTGCGATGCGTACTGATCCATGTACGAGATTGGATCGCCCTGAACAAAGACTTGTATTCAATATTTTTGTCGTTATTCAATTAGCGGAAAGATATAACACAAAATGAGCATCTAAATAATTATAAAGAATTTATGACAGAGAAAAAAGTTCAAAATATAATGGAAAAAAATGAACACTGACCGCTAGACCATGCAGGGAGACCATGTGACTTTTCACATTGTTCTTCGAGTAAGTCGAAGTGAAATCGCAAGCCGGACACTGAAGGAATTTTATTCTTTCTTTAACCCGAAAAGTTTATCCTTCACTTATCGATTTAACTTATTGATTGAACGATAAATTTGTGATCGAATTTGTATTTAATCGACATTTCAACTCGCCTGGAACATTGGCTTCGCTACGTGGCACTGGCGAATGTGGCACGGCAGTTTAGAGGAGTGCACGTCCTTTTGGCAGAGAACGCAGAATTGGAAGGAGCAGGGATACGGCTGGAAAGATAGGAAAGAGAGAGAGAGAGAGAGAGAGAGCGAGAGAGAGAGAGAGAGAAGGAAGGAGGTTTTTTTACCCTTTTCCTCTCGGCGTGCCCGCTGGCAGCCTGCGGCTGATTGGCGAGCGCAGTTGCGGAGGAGGCGCTAGAAGAGGCGCCACGAATGGGGCCACCGCCGCTTGGCGCCGAAGCTGTCGCCGTCGCGGCTGCGGCTGCCTGTGCCTTAATAAAAATAAGTGTATTTTTATTGGATTAAATCGCTCAATCATTGGGTCCGCTATTTCATTTATAATTAGGAATAATAATAATTAATATTCTTATCAATCCAACCTGGGCCGTAGCGGCGGCAACATTCTGTTGCTGCGCAGAGAGAAACTGCGAAAGCGCCAGAATCACGCTAGGATCCGCGGCCATACCCATGAAGGGGAGGAGGTGGTGATGGGGAGGAGGAGCAGGAGGAAGATGGACAGCATAGCTCATGTCCTGAGGAAGGGGCGTTATCACCACTGCTCTTTCTCTCTCACTTTATCTCTCTCTCTCTCTATCTTCCAATCTCTCTCTCTCTCACTCTCTCTCTCTCTCTCGCATACGGTAGCCGTTGATGCGAGCTTTCTGCAATGAACACGCCCAACACGAGAAAAAGAGCCACAAGTGCGTAACCAGATAGGGCTCGCTTCCTTTTTTGAATCAACATTTGAGCTCAACACGTCTGCGTCTTTTCATCTGTCTTTCACTCTCTCCAAATCTCTATATCTGTCTCCTTCTATCTTTCTCTATCTTTCTCTATCTCTCTCTTTCTCTCTTCTTC
Source organism: Allodiplogaster sudhausi (assembly GCA_945643635.1). Classification (NCBI taxonomy): domain Eukaryota; kingdom Metazoa; phylum Nematoda; class Chromadorea; order Rhabditida; family Diplogasteridae; genus Allodiplogaster; species Allodiplogaster sudhausi. The sequence goes on along the minus strand of CALZFC010000062.1, from coordinate 1,703,459 downwards.
TCTATCTCTCATCCTTGCAACTTTGCGAGATGTTCTTTGCTTTTTTCGGGTCAGTTTAGCTTTTTTTTTCTTAGTTTGGCTTCTCTTTTTTTCTCTTCCATTTTATGCGCCTAAATCTGGCAGTTTAAATATAGCAAAGACCCCGGAACACGAGATGCGCATGGAGACAGACGGGGGAAATTCCAGAAAAATGTCGGGTGCGTGAACGGGATTAGGATGGCAGAATATGATAATCGTCGTGTAATAATGATGTGATAAGGAGAGGGCTAACACGTCGTGAAACAAGAACAGAAAAATTAGAGGAAAATGACGCTCGAACTAGCTTATGCGTCTTGCGGCCCAGATAGAGAAAGACAAGAGAATGTGTGCATGAGACCCCCTCCCAACTCAGCCCCTTTTTCGACTTTGCCCTTCTTCTTTTCAGAAGTTGGTTTCACGTCCATGCGCACTTATCGCTGACGTTCGCTACGGATATTTATCAAAAATTTGCAACCTTTAAAGCCATAGCCGTCTTGAATCTGTCTGGCCATCTCTCTCTCAGTCTTTTTCTCTCTGAATTGAATAGTTGTATCTCTTTCTCTCACTCTCGCAATGTCTCTTTCTCACTCTCTATCTCTCTCTGTCTCTCTCTCTCTCTGTCTCTCTCTCGCTTTACCTTCGTCAAGGTTAAATGTCCTCATGCAAATTCGAGCTTCCTCTTGGCCATTAGCACGACATGGACACATTCTCATGCTTTCACAACAACTTATGCCGCTTAAGCTTCTCATTGGCGCAAATGTCTAGCTTGATCAGACATTTAGATAGCACTCATTTCCCTCTTTTTAATCATTGCCAAAGGTGTACATGTTAGCCTCTGATGTTTACCTTATGCTCCAAAAAGCGAACATCTTCTGCCTCCCCCACAACGCCGTAATCCCGTACGGCCTGGCCCCAAAGGCATTTAGGGAATTTCCGACCACCACGGATAATTCCGTAGAGGAGGAGGAGGAGGGGGGATGGCAGCTTTATACCCCGGAAATATTTTTTTGGGCAGCAGATAAACAGGAAAACACGCATGGCATCTTATTCCTTTTGAGCAACAACAACGTCGTCATCGGTGCATTTATTCCAATCAGAAGAGAGAGTGTGCTTACGCCGATGCCGCACGCTTTTCTGTTTTGAACCACCCGCAAGAGCTGTGATCTGTGCGCGGCTTTCCGCTTTGCAACTATCAAAATAGCGTTTAGGCAATATGAGGCCAGGGCAAGGCCGGAGTTCATGTACTTTCGTTAGACAAATCTCCTAAAAAAACTATATTTCAAAAGCCTTTAAAAAAATTTTAGTTTGGGGAAAATTCAAGGGAATAACCATTAAAATGGAGGAAGGCAGAGACTTCCGACGTGTCTATGCATTAAAGTAGCACGTAAAGCAAACCACAATTTCGAATAGAGGTCAGTCGGATCATTCTCGAATTACAGAAAGGTTAGTTAGACTCATGTAAATACTCGAAGCAAAAGCAATGAAACATCGAGTTTCTAGAGTGCATGGTTGGGCAATCAATTCGTGCAGGAATAGAGCAGAAATCCGTCTGAGCGATGCGGCATCTCAATTTGAGTCTCACTTTTCTACTTATGTATGAAAATTATTTCACCTAGATGTTTGCTTTCTCTCTCTCTCTCTCTTTCTCTCTCTCTCTCTCTCTTTGTCGCTCTTACACTTTCTATCTCACTCTCTGGTAGCAATGCGCTCTCATGAGATATTCCCTTCTTATAATTTATATAATTTACACCCAGTGAGTAATGGACCCGAGACAACACCGAAATACACATCCGAACATTCGGCCTTTGCTTTTTTTTCTTTGCCGGAATAAGTAATCCATAAGATCCGATAGATGATCGAGGTGCTTAAGCAGCTTTATCGTTTCGGGCGATTCGGGCGATTCTGATGTATATCTCATGTCCATCTTTACTTCGGCTTACAAAATCAACCGTATATGAAAAATAGAGGTCCTCGTCTCATTAAGAGTGTTACCGTATCCCTGCTCTTAGTCCCGACACGACGAACCTGTTTGAAGAGGCTTTGCTTCAGCGCGGCTTGAGTTGTAGCGGCAGCGAGAAGGGAGGAAAGGTCGGCAGTGGAGAGGCCGCCAAGCAGTCCACCGGCGCCCACATTCGTGGCGACTCCGCTGCTCACGGGCTCGGATGACGCGGAGCTGAAAGGAATGAACCGCATTAATTGGATTGTAGCATATATTAAATGAGCCAAAGCTCAAATTCAGTTCGTGGCTTTTTGAATGACTCATGCGAGAGAGACGCGACTGCTATGGTCAAGAAAAATGAAAAGATTATGGTAGAGTTTCGTGCTCCTTTAACTGGATCACTTTCATGCCTATCTAATTCTGTTAGACTCATGAAACATTTTCTTTTATCCCAAAAAATTGATGAGCATGATTATAGTGGGGATATACTAAGAATACTTCTATGTATATTTAATTGATGTTGCGACCTTTACCAACCTTTTTGTACCATTACAGTAATTAGGGAGGAAGAACGATTGGTAGACAAATCCGGCAACCTTAGATCCAAAGAGCTAGACTATCATCAGAATACTGTGAGTAGATGCGCTCCGCTTACTTACGATTAGTTTCGTGTGAAAGTAGCGAACTAAAGAGAGAGCGAATGAGAGAGAGAGAGAGAGAGAGAAATAGAGGTAGAGCGATAGCGAAAGTGAGCAAGAAAGAGTGATAGAGAGAGAGAGTGATAGAAAGAGAGAAATAAATAAAGAGAGAGCGCGAGAGGGTAAAAACACAGACAAGATCATGTGAAGGTGCAAACGATTTGGATAAAAAGATGGGGATGAGAAGATAAGGCGACTTCCTGCGAAGATGACCATGGAAAGAAAGTTCGGCGAGCGAAATCTGATCCGCGACCAAGAGGGCCAATTATTCTCTCGCCGGCTTAACCTGCCTAAAAGTGGCAACCACAGGAAGCTTCTTCTTACTAATTCGCCTAATGCCTAATCGCCCGCACCCGATAACTGGCGACCTTTCATCACCGTTGATTACCTACCGTTTCTCCGCAAAGGCTCAGACTACTTGCAGATGGAAAAAAAGAAGTGCTATTTGTGGATGCTTCTCTTTTTTTTAAAATTAAATAGTTAGTCATTTACAAAAGTTATTAAGAATTTTATAAAGATTAACCACAGTAATTCAATGAAAATTTTATATTTTGTAAGAAAAATTTAATTTAAAAAAAGGTTACGCATTCGTCGGACTCGCGCTCGTGTCCATGGCGGTCGTTGCCGCGGCGTCCGCAGCGACGGCGCCAGAAGCCACCATCATTCTCTCTCTCTCTCGATGGTCGGCGCCGAAATCTAGAAATTACTGCTGATTATATGTTTAGTTAAAAAAATTTTAAAAATAAATTTCACCTTGTTCTTTAAAATTAGTAATGCAATATTAATTTACATTTTTTAAAAATTGAATACCGCTGTTTAAAGGCCTGACCTGTGTGGGACGGCTGCGGTTGTTTGAAGACGCTCGAGAACGATCGAATGACAATGAGAAGAAAGCTTCTTTCAAGCTGAAGATGTTCGCCCGAGAGAACGGCGAAATATAAAATGAGGAAAGCTGAAAGCAGGATTGATCGTTTGATGATCGATGACAATATGCGCGACGCGGAAGAATAATGAAATTGAATAAAGTGGGTAATTTCGGAGAACGAAATAAATAAATGACTGGCGCGACATAGAAACTTTTCATAGAAAGGCGAAAGATTCGAGAATAAAAGGCGGACTCGCAGACGAATCACTTAAAATGCGAATGCTGCAAGAACTTATCTATAAAGAGAATAGAGAAATACTCGGGAAGTGCTGCTTCTGCTTGCCTTGGAACATCACTGAGTCTTACAGTATATGCATATATGGGTACATAGGCTCGAATGAAGGTTAATCTGGGCACACTTCTTTCTCACTCTCTCTCCCTCTCTCTCTCTTTTCCTTTCACTTCCTCTCGTACACTCTCTCTCCATCTTTGTCTTCGCCTCTCTCTTCCTCTCTCTCTCACGCTCACTCTCCTTCCCACCTCTCTATGTCTCTCTCGCCCATTTTCTTCACTGACGCCGTACGACAGCATTTGAGTTGCTCTCCACAATCCGGCGCTTTTCATTTAGGAATGACTACGCAGACGCCGGTATTTAAGGCTCATTGAGAGAAGCATAATCGACTGCGACGAACGAGAAAAAATTGGATTCAGATTCACCAGAGTAGGTGGGATGATCCTCGATCTGATGGCAGTCCACTTCATGAGATGGGAGGTATGCAGGGCATGAGAGGAACATGCTGCGGCTATTTCAGGAAGAAAGAGAGAGATGGCACGAGGAAGAGAGACAGACAGAGAGAGACAGACAGACAGACAGAGAGAGAGAGAGAGAGAAAGAGAGAGATGGCAAGAGGGATACTGGCATGTCAGCATATTATGTGGGACGGAGGAGATACAGGTACATGTGCAAATATAGGCAAATTTGCCGTCTGTCCATTATTCCTCCCCAGCCTTCTGGGACAAAGCCGCAGTGAATCCGAAAGGGAATTAGTCATTAGGGAATGCAGTGGACTACGCTGATAAGGAGGGATAGGATAGGGCATGAAGAGGCGAGGAGGCGGAGTTTGTGCAAGAAGGCTTTACTATATCTCCTTCTCTCTCTCTTTCTCTCTCTCTTTCTCTCTCTCTCTTTCTCTCTTTCTCTCACTCTCTCTCTCTCTCTTTCTCTCTCTCTCTTTCTCTCTCTCTCTTTCTCTCTTTCTCTCTCTTTCTCTCAATCGCTCTCTTGGTCTGTTTCCTGCACGTGCGCTCAGTCGACAAGCGTCAAAGTTCACTGGAAATGAGAGAGAGAGATACATAGAGAGAATAGAGAGAGAGAGAGAGCAAAAGATTAAGCAAAAGAATGACAGAGAGTGAAACACAACAGAAGGTATATGCTTTTCTAAATACATCAATAAAGACTAAATATGTAGCTTATGCTGCAAGTATCTTTCTCATTCATAGAGGGGGTAGTGCAAAAGGGAAGGGATTAGCCGGTATGAAATGAACTGAAAGGAGCACAAATTAGCCGAGACAACCCTCTAGACTCTCCGGTCTTAGAGTTACAAACAAGGGGTTTAACATTAAAAGTACCACAGGATAACAAAATATCACAACATAGGAAAAGAAAGCGTTGTGTTATAAATGGAAATGCCAGAATGGCAGAGAAAGGGAAGAGAAATGAAGGGGTTGAGAGAGTAAGGAATGGATCATTTTGCCATCCACTAGTATCCACACATCTTGACTGTTTATCCTGTTATCAACATCGAGTAGTCTTTGAGTCTCTGCAAGGCGATTCCTCAAGGAAACGAAGGATCAGCCATAAGAATCTAATTATCTTATCATCATCAAGATAACTTACTTTCTTGTGCAGGAGTATACGAATGAATGTGGCGCTTCTTGGAGCGAGCGTGAGATCGAATCGCGAGAGATAGCGAGTGAGAGAGAGAGAGAGAAAGAGAGAGAGAGAGAGAGAGAGAGAGAGAGAGAGAGAGCGAGAGGAGTGCGGGCGAAAAAGAAATACATGGAGAGGAAGGAAAAGAGACAAAGACAGAGAGAGAGAGAGAGAGAGAAGAGTGCGGGCGAGAAAGAAATACATGGAGAGAAAGGAAAAGAGACAAAGTCAGAGAGAGAGAGAGAGAGAGAGAGAGAGCAGAACAGAAAGTTCGAGAGATCGTGTGATGAAGATTAGAGGCGCTTGATGTCTGGACGCTTAATCTGCAAATTCAGAGGAGGATATTGGTGACGCTCTTTTTCTCATCCCAATCTCTCACTCTTGCTCTCTCTCTCTCTCTCTCTCTCTCTGTCTCTCTCTCTCCTTCACTTCCTCGCCTCCACATTCCGAGAAAGATGCTCTATGTCTGTTCGTTATCTCATGATGAATGGACTTTCAGCGCAATATCTCTTTCTTCGACTGTCCCTCTTTCTCCATTCCCTCTCTCTCTCTCTCTCTCTCTCTCTCTCTCTCTCTCGGTTCCTCCAATTATGCACGCTGTATCCGATTTCTCCGCTTATCATTCTCGTCTCAATGTTGTGTGCCAATTATGGGGAATGTATTTTGAGCGTCGTAGTAGAGGGAGGTCTGAGAGGGCCTCGAAGGGGAGGGAGGGAGGGCATCGTCTGCCCCCAAAGGCAGTCTTCTAATCAGCTTCTCTTTGCTAGACCACTCCGTGCTCCCCCCCCCCCCCCCGCCACGACAGCTAATGGGCTCTCGGGAGAGAAGAGAGAATTGGAAGGAGAGGGAGGGGTGCAAGCAACAGGAGGGCACATTGGCTTATAGGTGGTGATCTGAGAGAGGGAGGAATGCCCGCGCAGAGAGAGGGAGGGGGAAACAGTCAAAGAGAGAGTATGTAAGAGAGAGAGAGTGGGTAGACGGTAAAGAGAGTGAGAGAGAGAAACGGCTGCACGTAAACCAGAGGACGGATTAGTCGAAGAGGAGAAGGTGCTTTTCTCATTTACATATCTGGCTCTCTTATTTTGCATCATCTCTTTCTAAGATGTTTCCGCTTTTGAGTCTCTTTCTCTCCCTCCCTATTTTCCGACTATGTACCTCTTTTCTTTCCGTCGACTAATTGGCTTACACTCACAAAGTATGCTTCAGATGCATCTGATTTCAACTGCTGCCAATACATGCATATTAGTTATATTCATTACGAGCGGGAAAGCGTATTAGAGAGAGCGAGAGAGAGACAGAGAAAGGGAGAGAGGTAGGGAAGTAAGATAAGAGAGAGACAGAGAGGGAAAAGATAAAGATAGAAGGATAGTGAGATAGAGCGCGATGAAGAGAGCAAGAGACAGAAGTGAAGAAGAAATGACGGAAAATGAACATTTGATGAGGAGTGGGCGCTTTCTTCATTGATATGAGATAAAAGGATTAAAATAATCACGTTTAAAAGCGTATGATCGAATACTGGCAACTTAATAATGCGATTAATATTATGGATTCAAGCGAGACAGAGGGAGAAAGAAGGAGAGAGAGGGAGAGAAAGGGAGAGAGAAGAGAGAGAGAGAGAAAGCGGGGAAGAAAGGGAGAGAGAGGGATAGAAAGATTGAAAGAGTATCGCTTCCGAGAAGCCTACCGTATCTTCTTGGAAGACGTAATAGGAAGAAAAATTGACAAAAGAATTTTTTAAAGAAATTTTAGTATAGAAACTTGGCGCTAGATATGGAAAGAAAAAAAAAGAAGTATAGCCGATTGTGACGGAGTCAATTCATTCGAGAGCAGACAGATTATTGAGAGGAGGAGCTTTCTTCATCTTTTTCTTCTTTTTTTCAGCTTCATCATCTTCTTTTTTTCTACAAGCTCTCGAGTCAGCTTTAGCTTACCTCCTCGCTTACACAATAAACTCTGCGTAACTTATTACAATCGTCTGCCTCTCTTTCTCCCTCTCTCGCCCTCTCTTTCTCTCTCTTTCTCTCTCTCTCGCCATCTCACTCTCTCCCTTTCTCATGAAGGTTCAGGGGATCGCAAAGGTTAGCTGGCTTGTCGAGCTAAGACTTCAGAAATCGAGTGGTCAACGAACAGGAGGCGACGCGAGCACAGCACGAGGAAAGTAGTAAAAGGGGAAAGGAAGAGGAGTAGAGAGAGAGAGCGAGAGAGAGAGAGAAAGAGAGAGCGAGAGAAAGAGAGAGAGAGAGAGAGAGAGAGAGAGAGAGAGAGAAGGAGTCAGAGTGAGAGAGAGAAGGAGAAAGAGAGAGAGAGAGAAGGAGAGAGAGAGATTATGGGGAGAGAGACAGAGAGAGAAAGCGAATGAAACAGAGAACGAAAAGTTCTTCGATCAGTCGTAGAGTTACGGAAGCGGGCGGGTGCAGTAGAATTATAAGAAGAAGCGCCAGGCCGCTAAGCCCCCTGCAGCATAAGCTAAGACATTTCGATGCGTGGTCGTCTACATGTGTAAGTACACTCTTTATTTCTCCTCTCTCTCTCTCTCTCTCTCTCCCTTTCTCACTTTCTCTCTGTACCTCTCTCTTTCTCTCTTTTCTCTGATTCTGTGTCTCTCTCCTTCTGTCTCTCTCACACTGTCTCTCTGTCTCCCTCTGTCGCTGTCTCTTTCATACTAGACTCATCTTCTTCTGCGCTCGTTTTCTCACTGCACCTTTTCTCGAAATGTAGAACAAAATTTTTTCTAATACACTGATGAAATAAAAAATTAAACACAAAACTAAAATTAAACGGAACTTTTGAAACTTAAAAAAAATATAGATAAGGAGAGATAAATTACTGTGAGATGGTAGCTTGATAATTACGGAACGAAGAATCAGCGCCCCCAACCATGTCACACTCCCGAATTCGGTCATTAGTGTTTTTCACAATGACTATGCTTACATATGTTCTCTCTTTCTCTCTCTTTTTCCCTCTCTCTCTGGCTTACTCTCTATTCCTCTCCCACTTCCTTCTAATCTCTCTCTCTCTCTCTCTCTCTCTCTCTCTCTCTCTCTCTCTGCTTTCTACATGTGTGTCCGTGTGATGCAATAGGCTTCAGAGAGCGGCTGCTGCTTCACCACCACCGCATTTTTGATGCAAGTGAGAGAGGGAGTGGAAGAGAAAGGTAGATAGCAAGAGAAAGAGGCAGAGAGAGAGAAAGAGGCAGAGAGAGAGAAAGAGAGAGAGAGAGAGAGAGAGAGAAACGGGCATAATCCCAATTCTTCTCTCTCGATCTCTCTCATTTGTCTCTAACATTGCCTTCCTCTCGCCCTCTGGCGGCTTTCTCTCTGAGTCAGTTGAGCAAAGCTCTCTCCTAGTGGCGGTGGCCACGGTCTGTCTTCTTCGGTCGCGAACATAAGCCTAGCGAAGACCAGAAGGGGGAGGAGGATGAGAGCCGCGCCTGGGTCGGGAGCCTGCAGGGGAAGGAGGGTTGGAACCGCCGCGGTGGGAGGAGGGTCTCCGGGCAGGCTATCGAACACCACCAAATTCGCAAGTCGGTTTCTTGGCCAGCCAGAACAGAATTATAGCTAGGAGCAGCTGCTCGACTTTTCGTAATCATTGTATCTCTCTTTCTCTAACTCCTTCTTCTCACTTACTCTTTCTCTCTCTCACACACACCTCCTTTTCTCACTCAGTCTCTCCATCACGCCCTCTTCTCTCTCACTTTCTCTCTCTCTCTTTTTCTTGCTCACATACGGATATGCAAACACAGAGAGTCAATTCATTTATTTTTAGCAGCGACATCCTTTATCTAGCAGAATTAGCAATTCAATCTTCACATCAATGAATATAAAAATACCCCGTTACAATACTTTCGCTATTATCTCAGGATTGAATTGATAAAATGTCTTCTTATATTTTAATTAATTTCAGTCAACAAGTCAAAGCAGGCTTCGCTGCTGCAAAGGGGAGGAAAAAAGAAGAGTAAATACGTTGTGTAGATCACATGATAACTCGTATATCAGCAAGAAATTACTGTAAGCGGGCGGATGAGAAACTTTGCAGGGAGAGAGAGAGAAAGAGAGAGAGAGAGAGAGAGAGAGAGAGAAAGAGCGAGAGAGAGATAGAGAGAGAGTGGGTGAGAGAGAAAGTGAGAATCTGATTAATTGAAGAGATCAAGAATCCTTGAAAACATGTATGAAGAGGAAATGAAGTCAAAGTGACTAGTAGCGTAAACTTGAAGAGGGAGGAATTAGTAGACAGCTACATATGTAATTCGTGTGTGTGATTTACAAGATATCCTGTTCTCTATCTACCTCTTCTCTCCCTCTCTCTCTCTCTCTCTCGCTCTCTCTCTTTCTCGCTCTCTCTCTCTCTCTCGCTCTCTCTCTAGCTCTCTCTCTCTCGCTCTATCTCTCGCTGTTTGCTCTCTTGCTCTCCATCTTTCCAATATGCTACAGTATGCGGATACTGGATGTGAGGGAGTCAGAGTGAGCAACTGAGCGTGCAAGGAAATGAGAGAAAAGCGAGAAAGAGAGAGAGAGAAATTGGCCTGTCGATTTCGAGCAAAAGACCTTCAGAAATAGAACCCAAATGAGGGAATCACTTTAAGTGGTTATTGCATGATATTTCTAATCTAGTTATGATTATGAATACTATCCTCAATTCAATACGATGAGTAGCGAGAAAAGAGATAGAGGAAGACAAAATGAAAGAGAGAATGAGAGAGAGAGAAAGAGAAAAACTGCTAAGAGTGAAAGAGAGAGAGAGAGAGAGAGAGAGAGAGAGAGAGAGAGTTCAACAATTTACAAAGAGGCCCTGCTGTTTTGCCGAAACCCAACCGAATAAGAAGCGAACGAATAGAGTGGAAATCTGGAGCGAAGTTCGATGAGAAGATGAATGCCAATGATTCAAAATCGCAGTCAGCTAATTTCGCTGAGCCGTGTGAAAAGGGGGCGTGTCTAAATGGAGATAAAGATAAAGAGTAAGTCTTGCTAAATCGGCACTTTGATTGGGATTCTCGGGAAGAAATTCACGAAATGAGAAGTATGCGTAGATTTGCATATATCCCACTGAGTGGTAGAAGAGAGCCCAGTGGGAAGGGGGGGCAGAAGCTTCTATTAGCCGCCGTAAATCCTCAGGTGAGTACTAGGGCCCTTGTGTGTCTTTGTCTGTTTGTGTGTATCGAGAATTGTTGTTGTTTACGTAACGTGGATAATGTCAAATAGGTATGCATGCCAACCCCCTTTGCTTCTTTGTCGCCTCTTCCTTCCACCGTACTCTCAACTTTCTCTCGTCTGTCTGCTTCTCTCATACATGTGTACTCATTCGCATACTACGTTCGTTCGTCGCCTAATCAGATGACGTCCTTTGGCGGGCCCTAAAGGTTGCTCAAGAGAGAGGGAAAGAGGGAGATGGAGAGAGAGAGAGTGAGAGAGAGTGAGAGAGAGAGTGAGAGAGAGAGAGAGTGAAAGAGAGAGAGTGAGAGAGAGAGGGAGGAAAGTGGAAGAGAGGGAGGAGTGAATGAGCGTTCTAAATCCGCTCGTATCAGTCTTGATCTTCGCTCCTCGCTTGCGTTCTCTCATTACTTTTCTCTCCCTCTCTTTCTCCTTCTCTCTCTCCCTCTTTCTCCTTCTCTCTCTCTCTGTCTCTCTCTTTCTCTCTGTCTCTCATTCCCCCAACACCATGCGACTTCTCCTCTGCCAGTCATCTCCAATCACAAGCGACCCCCATAAGGCCAAAGAGGATGGGCGGAAAGCTGTATGCACTCTGTACGCGTATCGTTATGCCTTGAGGCATAAAACAAACTCTTCTCTCCGTGTATGCCTCTAGCTCTCTCTTTCTCTCTCTCTCTTTCCCTCTCTCTCTCATAACAGGATAACATAAATACCTATACACATCAACTTCCTCCCAAACACACGCTTCCTTGATCCACAACCTTTGCCGAACGCATTCATTTGGCAATCTTCACATCTCTTCGCAAACATCTGACGCTCGAACGACCATGCTTGTTTACAAGAAGCTTAAGAGAGTGAGAAAGGGAGAGAGAAAGACAGAGAAGAAAAGAGAAAGAGGAGAAAGAGAGAGAGAGAGAGAGATCGCACTTGCTTAATCCGAACGAGGTGATAAGCCCATGGATAGGAGGATAGAAATATTCTCTCTCTCTCCTTGCAAAATAGGCCGGAAAAGTAAAGGCGCAAAAGGAAAGCAGAAAAAAGCACGTTTACGCCGTTTACACGCCGCAGGCACCCTTCCTCTTCATAGAACACACCTTTTCTGAACTTATGGCTCTCTTTTCTCTTGTTTCTCTATCTCTCCCCCCTCTCTCTCGCCCTGTATTTTCCTCTCTTTCCGCTCGCCCATAACAACAAAATGCCAAAGATGGTTGGGTCAACAGGCCGACAGCACGTGGCTGTCTATCCCGGATATCCTTCTCTCTCTCCTCTTTCTCTCTCCCTTTCTCTCCCTCTCTTTCTTTCTCTCTTTCTCTAACCCTCTTCTCCTCCCCTCATCCGCCAAATGCCAACTCGAGGGCTTATCCCATTCAATGGTATCTTACGGCGAGATAAGGCGAGATAAACATGCGTGCCTATTACTACTCCGTCATTTCTAATGATAAATAACCTACGGAATCTGCCGCCGGCAAAAAACTCGAGCGAAGTTTTGGAATTCGCAGAATCACAACACACTATATTCTCTTCTTCATATCTGCACACGATATTTAATATCATTTCGGTGATGAAAACTGAACACTTTTCTCCTCCAATATCCCTATTGATCGATCTTTTTTCTTTATACCATTAACCTCAGATGTAATCCATACTGATTTTTAAAAAAAAGAAAAAATTGGAGTTTGCCGCCGAAGGGTATAAGGATGATTCACTAAATTACTCTTATAAATCCTTTTTCGGGCCAAAACGTTTTCTCCTACCCTTTACCAGGAATGAGAAGAAGAAGAAGTTTAGCTGAACTTTTGCCCTTCCTACGCAGCACTTGCTATTACAATGAGATCAGAGATTTATAGTGCGCTTTTTAGTACATAATCTGTAATAGTTCCAAGTGATTAAATCTCTAACTAATCACGTCAGAAATAATGATGAGGCTTAAAGAAGGGGAAAATTTAATGAGAACAGTGGACTTATGGGCCTTGGTGGGTTTTACATCCAAGCGCTCTATTTTTTCTTGAAGCTGAGTAGTGGAAGACACAAATAGAGGGAATACAGCCATTACTGGCCATTACAACAGAAGCCTTGGGGCATATGAATGAATAGAATGCATCCCCCGGAGGGGATTAATGAAGAAGGATTAATCACAGCTCTGACCTTTTGGCGATGCAAAAGACAGAAAGGAAAGAGAAAGGCGAGAGAATCAGGGAACATCTGAATAATGTACATGGGTCACCTGCTGACAGGCGAAGGCAAATCTTATTTACCAATATTAATTGCAAGCTTACAAGGAACAATTCCGCGTAAGGCCGCTTTTTACTTAAAATAGAGCCTCACTTCATTGTGGCAACGTTCACTGCAGGATAAATGTGAAATAAGCTGTTAATGATTGGCGAAGAGTAGCCGATAAAAACTTTTTTTCAAGGAGATACGTGATTTCGGAATTAAAATTTCTATCTTTTAAAAATGAGGATTTTATAGATATTAAAAATCGAAATAATGCAATTCGATGACCAGCAGCAGTTCGCCCTAATGCTATACTAGACTAGGCTGAGCGCTTTCTCTCTCTCTCTCTCTCTCTCTCTCTCTCTCTCTCTCGAAGTTTCTTCACCGAATGTTTCTCTTCTGCTCTCCTTCTCTGGCCCTCACTTCTCTAAATTCGTTTTTTTCCTCCATCAACTTTCCCAAATATCCTCTCTACAGTCATCGTTCCTCATTAGCAATCTGCGCTCGCTCATCTCTCTCTGCTTCTCTCCTCTCGTTGAACCTTCTCCTCGCATCCATCTCTTTTCCCTCTCCTCCTCTCATTCTCCCTGTCTTTCTCTCTCTCCCTCCCTCCCTCCTCTCCTTCCCTCTCTGATTCCTTTCCCGGTCAGTTGGTGGTAGCAGCAGCCTAAGCCCAAAGCATGCGTCTGTTCGCTCGCCGGACGGACGGCCGGTCAGGCGCTTAGCCCTAATCGTGTGGTGGACGGCCGAACTCGAGAGAGAGCGAGTGAGTGAGAGAGAGAGAGAGGGAGAGACAAAGAGACATGAGACAATGAGAGAGTACGAGAAAGAGAGAGCGAGTGAGAGAGAGAGGAGGGGAGTGAGAAGCGTGAGAATGCGCTGAATGAAGAGGATCCGCTGCTGAAAGGTTTACGGGCGTCCACTGATGATGGACGTAGAAAGACAAGCGAACACGGCAGAGAGAAGTGACAAAGAGAGAGAGAGAGAGAGAGAGAGAGAGAGAGATATTAAATAGGCTGATGAAGATTATACGACTATTACGCCTAAACCACTCGGATATAGTTCAATCAAAATTCAAAAGTGCCTCATTGCGCCCACTAATACATAAATGAAATTCTTTGTAGTCGGTCTAGCTGGGAAGAAATAGAAAATTGAAGAAAGGAAATATATCAAATGTGCCTCGTCGGTGTTTGTGTGCGCCCTTGCAAAGAAGGAGGTTCATCCTTGCTAGAGACGAAGTCTGTCTCTTTTGTGCTTTCAATATTTCCACATAATAAGTTAAACTATGGAGCATAGGAACGGTGCCGCCATTAATAATAAGTGGACTGCAAATAATATAAGTTTTCCAGGAAAATCATGCGTCCTTTCTGATCAGAATATAAATTGTTTGGAAAACTCTCTCTCTCACTCTCTCGTTCCCTCACTCTTTCTCTTTGTATCGCTTTCTCTGTCTCTCCCTGTCTTTATCTCTCTCTCTCTCCCTGTTCCTGTCTTTGTCTCTCTGTCTCTCCATATCCCTCTCTCTAACTCTCTCTCATTCTCTCTCTCTCACTCTCTCTCTCATTCTCTCTCTCTCTCACTCTCTCTCTCTCTCTGTCGGTCTTTCTCGCCTTGTTCCTGTCTTTGTCTCTCTGTCTCTCCATATCCCTCGCTCTCTCTCTCTATGTCTCTCTCGCCCTTGTTCCTGTCTTTGTCTCTCTGTCTCTCCACATGTCTCTCTCTCTCATACAATCTTTCGATCTACCATATGCCCGCTCTGTTCATATCACTGCTTCATCATCCAGTTTCGTAATCAGCTGAGAGTAGCGTTACTTTTGTGATGTAAAAGGCGGAAATGCATTTAAAGATCTCTTCCTCCTTCCTCTCGATTCCCCTGAGGCCTCTTGCACTTGTGAGTCTGATATGAAATATCGGGAAGTTAGACGGTGAGCAGGACTAGACTAGAGTTGGGTGATAAGATAGGGTGTTTACTTTGAAGTAGTGAGGGAGATCAACATAGAGAGAGAGAGAGTGAAAGGGAGAGAGGGAGGGAGTGGGAGACAAAGAGAGAGAGTGAGAGAGAGAGAGAGAGAGAGAGAAGGGGGGGGAGAGTGAACTTAAGTGAAATAGAACGTCGTCCGAGAACAAAAAGCCAGACCTAGGACATCATCTGAAACCAATTCGGATTTGATTGGAATGACTAAGAACAAGCAGTGCATAATTATAAATACATGCGATATTCAATGCACCAAAAAAGTAAGGATTTATTATTATTAGGATTGAGATACTGAAGAAGACGAAGAAAAGTGTGAGATCGAGTGAATAAAGAGATTTAGCAGAGAGTTCTGGAAAGAAGGAAAGAGATGATTGAGATTAATTGAGACTTAATGTTAGAGGAACGCATGAATTCATCTCGAATGGAGATAGAAGAAAGAGTATCGGAGAAGATGAGGAGAAGGAAAGCGTCCATCGAGATCACGCTCTATCATCATTCTGCAAGTATTAGAAGCCTTGTTCCAGTGCTTCTGGAAGGATGAAGAGAGAGAGAGAGATAGAGAGAAAGAGAGAGGGAGAGATCTCAGATAGCCTGAAGTGACACCTTCAATCATCCCATCTATGGATGCATGAATATACAGAGAAGATTAGACTCTATCATAGAAAGGGGTGCTCATATCAGCAGAGCCACCCCACCCCGTGACATATATAACTCGTTTCTTGCACATTCCACGTATGAAGATGGAACGGCTTGTCGTCATTGGCTATCTCACACTCTAATCTAGCCGCATTTATAACGCGGAAAAGTATAACCGCCGTCTCAAACTCCTCCTAGAATAGTAGGCAATGATTCTATTTATATCAGTCACTTATTCTATCTTAGAATCACTCTTGCACTTTTGTACTCTCTCTCCCTCTCTCTCTCTTTCGGTTCTTTGCTTCCTACTCGATTTCTACGATGTGCTATTATATAGTGCGGAGGGGACTAAAAAAAGATGTCCGAATAATTAATTGGTACGCGGTAAAATTTTTTTATTTTTTATAGATACTCTTTTCAAAATAAATATACATACTTCAAATTTCTAAAGAAAATAATGAAAGTGATATCGAAGGCAAAACATGTTTGTTGAACTTATAAATAAATATGCAATCTGAGTGACTGCATGGACATCCCGTGAAAGGTTTATACTGCTTTTCTCGGTGTAACTGGCTGAACATTCTACTACGGCAGCGGGAATCACTACAGCGATTTCTCGCCATTTTTCGTCTCATAATCTCTGCGATGATATAAAAGCGGAGGAAAGGCGGGAGAGAGTGCAAAATCATAGAGAATTCGTAATTTTGCTGTATGTAAATGTAAATGCTTTTCTTTCTCTTCCTCACTCACTCTCTCTCACTCTCACCTTTTCTCTCCTTCTCTCTTTCTCTATATCTCTCCCACTCTTTGCCCCCTCCTGTCTGATTTCTAAGATGATTGCTCCTCTACAAATAAGAATGGATAGGGCCAAGTGCTAGTTGAAGCATTGAGAAAGAACGAGAAAGAGCAACAGAAGGAGAGAGAAAGAGAGCGAGAGACAGAAAGAGAGAGAGAGAGAGTGAGGGAGAGAGAGAGAAAGAGGGAAAGAGAGAAAGAGGGAAAGAGAGAAAGAGAGAAAGAGGGAAAGAGAGAAAGACAGAAAGAGGAAAGACACTAAGAGAGAAAGGGTGTGAGAGACGGGAAGAAAAACTAAAGGAATGATATGTTAGACTGTGTCGGGCAACAACGCTTAGTTCAAAACTTCACAATAATAGAGCCTCCCAAAATACATACGAACACCGACTGCCACTCGATTCAGAATTTTTTTTTTCGATTCTTCTTCCTCAACTTGGTAAATCCACCATATTCGGTATCCATGTACTTACTTTTATCTTTATATCATTTCTCCCTATCTCGCATTCGATCTTTCATTTATTTCTGTCTCTTTTCTCATACCCTCTGTATATGCTTTCTCTTTATCTCTTATTCTTTATCTTCCTTTTCCATTCTCTTTTCGCTGCTATTTCAGGCACGCGGCTTGAAGTCGTTATTAATCTTCAGAGCTTGTCTAAGCAAGGGGAAAACTAAAAACAAAAACAACTTTCATCTTGTTAATTCTTGAAGGGAACAGGGAAGTGGATGGAGATGTGGAAAGCGGAGAGAAAGAGGCTTAGTAAAGAATGAGAAAAGGAGAGGAAGAAAAAAGACAGCGAGAAATAGAGAGGAAGAAAGAGAGAGAGAGAGAACGACAGAGAGAAAGAGAGAGAGAGAGAGAGGGAAAGAAAGAGCGAGCCAGAAACGGAGAGGGAAACGTAACGAAATAGAGTGATGAAAAGCGTGAAAAATAACGCATTTGATTTCGGCAAAGCGCGCAGTCGCGAACGATGTTTTTTGGTTAATTCTTAAGCCGCCAATCGGCCAAAGCGGAGATCGTCTTTCCTTCCTGTATCGTAGCTTTTCCTTACTTCTCCGAATCTCTCCATTTTTTTTTAAACTTCAATCACTCTCTCATATTTTTTCACTCTCTTATACTGACCCTATGTAACTCTCTCTTTCTCTCTCTCTTTCCTCTCTCTCTTCCTCAATCTCTACTTAACCCTCTCTCTCTCCCACACTCTCTCTCTATCTGTGACCTCGAAAAGACGAATGAAACTTACGCTATCCATACTATGTGTTTTCCTCAGATACTAGAGTTTAGCACTTTGCGCCAAAACATTCCCGGGAAGTGAGCGAAAAACAACATTCGCTAAAAGGCTTATTTTAAGGGATGCGTGCGGTTTCGCCATTGGAAGGAGAGGCACGGGATATATTAATCCCCTTAAGCGTTTTAGAGAGGCCATCTCATTAACAGCCATCATCCACACCTACAAGTTTAAAAAAGATTAATAGAAGAAGCTGAAAACTTTTGGGGGACCCGCTAACAACAACAAAACAAATAACAAACAATTAAACTATGTATAAGGGGGAGATTTTCGAATGGTGAAATCTAGTTGGCAACTTTGATATTTTGCCGTTCAAGCTGTTCTTAAGGCAAACTGTGTCTTGTCAGCATTTTCTAAAGAAAAAAACATGTGTTTCTAAGGACGGAAAATACATAACTCGAAATAAAATTTGGAAAAAAACCATTCTATAACGCTGCATTTATACCAAAAGGTAATGCTGATTTTGCATCAACTTTCATCAAATATTTTTTGCAAAAAAAAAACCGATTCAACTTATCGATGGATCGATCCGATTGTGTGAACGATACAGAGATTATATACATACAATATGTATGTACATATGTAAGGCCGAAAAGCAACTTCCTGGCACGAGAGGGGCAGGGACAGAGTTGTCAGAGAACATTGAAATAAAAAAAACGTACGAGAACTTATTCTTAAAATGAAGCTTGTATTCGTGTTCATTTTTGTTTTCTGCATACATATCCAGGTCACTTGTATATGCATATTACTTACATATATACCTCTCGCTTCTTTCTCCACTCTCTCTCTCTCTCACTTCTTTTAATCCTTTACTTAACACGTGGCGTTTTTGCAATCACAAGTTATCCCGTAAAACCTAAAGTGAGCATTCGCCTACAGTTAGTGGTACTATTTGAAGGATCAACTAGATAGCAAGGAATGCCCGCTAGCTGCTGTTCTTTATCATCCTGCCCCAA
>CALZFC010000062.1:1565000-1680000 GCA_945643635.1 Allodiplogaster sudhausi | reverse complement strand
GGGAGACGGGGAGGGAGAGCAAGAAAAGGAAGAGAGAGGGAGAGAGGAAGAGGAAGGAAGAGACAGGAAAGAGAAAGAGAGGGACGGAGAGAATGGATATATGAAGGAGAGAACGGCGGTATTAGAGGCATTTATGCCACTTCCTCTGTATTATGCGAATTAAAGACGTGTTTAGAACAAGGGTGCCAAGTGTCAAGGAGGGTGTGAGGGGTTAATGAACTTAATACTCGAAAAACTCACCGCCCGCTTTCCTCTTCACTCCTGTCTTCCTTCCACGTCTTCATCCAGCGCGTCTTGCAAAGGCCGCCCCACTGTTCTTTTGACTTTGCAGCCTTCGACGACGTGCATCCTCATCGCTTCTATTCTTTCACTTTTATGTTGGAAGAGAGAGGGGGCTACCACGAAAGAGAGAGAGAGAAAGAGAGGAGGGAGAGAGAGAAAGAGGAGGGAGAGGGAGAAAGAGGAGAGAGAGAGAGAAAGATTGAGAAAGAGAGAGAAAGAGTGAGAGAGGGAGAGAGTTAAAGAAAGAGAGAAAAGCAGCCTAATGCTGCATCGGTGTCAACGGCAACTGCTTAGCAAGCATCATTCTCGTTCCGGCAGAAGAAAAGGGTGCTGCCAAATCGGGCAGAAGTCGCTCTGCCAACCGTGGCCTGGAATGCCGCAGCACAGAGGGAGAGGGCTGTGAATTGCGAAAGAGAAGAATGACATGCAGAAGGCATGTGTTGCGTGTACGTGCTTTGAGCTTTTTCTTCTCTTTCTTTCTTCTCTTTCTCTCTCTCTCTGTCTCATTCTCTCTCACTTTCTTTCTCCCACTCTCTCCCTCTCTGTCCCCTTCTCTCTCTGTAACTAAACGGCCTCTGAAAGGATGCTGCTTGAGGTCAAATGAAGACAAAGAAAGCTGCACAGGACTATAATAGTCACAAGTTGCCACCAAATTTTTACCATTCGCAGGTCCCTGAAGCCTTTTCAACCTAATTTTTCTCCTCCCCCTTCTCATCCTTTTCTCGCGCACAGCTCCTATCTCTGGTTCCACCTTCGTTAGATGTAAATTATAGATCAGAGTTGAAATTCAGGTTATCGAGAAAGAGAAAGAGATAGAGAGAGAGAGGGAATAATGTTTTTTTTCTCAAATCCTGCCCTCCATAGCCTCACCAAAAGGCTTCCTTCCCACTTCCCACTTCCTCCCATGATGGCAAGGATACCAGCGATGAATGTGGACCTCGAGCACACAAAGAAGAATGTTCGTCTGAGCAGGACATTCAACCGGAACATTAATGCTATAAATCGCCCGCGGAAGATTAATCATCCGCTGAGCAGGACATTCAGATGTTCCGCTGAGCGGAACGCCAATGTCCTGCCGCAATGTAGTGCTGACTAGGACATTCCCCGCTCGCTTCTAGAATGATCATTTATGGTGGCTCCTACAGTCACTTTCTCGAGAAGTCGATTGGCCGTCCTGTGTTATGTCTACTGTTTTGTCGAAAAGGCGGAAGATTCCCGGGCTTCTGTCCTTCCTTCTTTTCCTCTTTGCCTTTACCTGTAGCCATCGCCTATTATCGCTCCGAGGCCAGAAAGGAGGAAATGAATAATTCGACCTCAACAAGGGACTGGACAGACGCTGCGGAGACTTTGTCAGCTGAGGAAGCGGAGAGGCTTCTCCCTCTTTCTCTTTCCAGCTCTCTCGTTCTCTCTCTCTCTCTCTCTCCTCCTCTTTCTCTTTTCAGCTCTCTCATTCTCTCTCTCTCTCTTCCCCTTTCTCTTTTCAGCTCTCTCATTCTCTCTCTCTCGCTCTCTCTTTCTCTCTTCCTCTTTCTCTTTTCGGCTCTCTCATTCTCTCTCTCTCTCTCTTCCTCTTTCTCTTTCCAGCTCTCTCATTCTCTCTCTCTCTCTCTTTCTCTTTTCAGCTCACTCATTCTCTCTCTCCCTCTTTCTTCCCATATTCTTGGATAGGAGGACCCCGGTCGTTCGTCAAAAACAAGAGTTAGAGAGAGATAGAAAGCGGGGAAAGACGAGGGGAGATTGAAAATGCGGCGGCCAATGGCAGGGCTGCATCAGTCAGCAAGAGCAGCAGGCGAGAGCGTTCCCATTCTTCTGCTCCCTTTCTTCTCGCTCTCTTCCGATTTCTCTCTCTCTCACTCTCTTTCTCTCTCTCTATTATTTTCTCTCTCTTTCTTTCGCATTCTCTCTTCCATTTCAAGCTCTCTATACCTCGCTCTCGTCCACCCTCCCATCCATCTACACTATTTCTCATTCCCTACACATAATGTAACGCTTGCTCATTTTTTTGCTTCTCTTTTTCTCTCTCTCTCTCATCTCGCTGCCCCCTTTCCTTTCGGCGGAAAAGAACTCCCCGCCTGGCTACGGTCGCATTGCCTAGCCTGGAACTCGTGAGGTGAGAGAGAGAGAGAGAGAGAGAGAGAGAGAGAGAGAAGAAGAAGAAAAGAGATAGAGAGGCAGAGAGGGAGTACGAGAGTAAGGACACAGAAAGAAAGAAAGAAAGAAAGAAAGAAAGAAAGAAAGAAAGAAAGAAAGAAAGAAAGAAAGAAAGGAAGAAAGAAAGAAAGAAAGAAAGAAAGAAAGAAAGAGACAAAAAGAAAGCGAAAGAGAGACAAACTGGTATTGATAGTTTGATAAAATAAAAATACAGTTATGTTTTTGCTACTTACAAGGGAACCATCTGAAGATAAGTTGGAGAATTTTGATCTCACCTATCCAGATCGATAGTCCAAGTCGAGAAATGATGATAACCATTTTTACTTTTTCCTTAATGGCCTCTGGCGATTTTATATTGATTTTTAAATTTTGCATAAAATCGCGGATTTAGTGACCTTGCCATTGTCAATGTGTCACTTAAGCAATTAAACATGGCCTGCGCGGCGCAGTGGGATGCGCGCTCGCCTGCAGTTTTGAGCGTCGCAGGTTCGAACCCCATTCGGTTCAAATATTTTGCTGCAGTTTTGCAAGTTCAAATTTGAAGAAGTACATAAAGAGAAAATTTTTTCAATGAGAGGAGAGTGCATATACACTTTAAATTGGTGTTAAAAAATTTTTACTTGTGTATAAGGGCATTCCGTGTTGGATGGTGTTCAATTCGCCCTTGCTTGCGAATCCACTATCAACCTATTCAGTGGGGCCTACCCAAAAAAGTCGAGGAAAAAAATTTCCCGAAAATCACCACAGGGGGGTAATTTGGTGCGAGGATTGCGAATATCTAGTTATTTTTAATTCTGAAGTCATTTAAAAAAAAGTTACGGTAAGTAGGTATGCGGTATAAATTCCAAAAAGAAGTACGGCGTAAACAACAAGAAGTATGTAGACTATCTGTCCGAGTTCCTGTTGAGGAAATTACCCCCTCTGGTGATTTTCGGGGAAAGTTTTTTCCTCGACTTTTTTGGGGTAGGCCCCACCGAATAGGTTGATAGTGGATTCGCAAGCAAGGGCGAATTGAACACCATCCAACACGGAATGCCCTTATACACAAGTAAAAAATTTTTTAACACCAATTTAAAGTGTATATGCACTCTCCTCTCATTGAAAAAATTTTCTCTTTATGTACTTCTTCAAATTTGAACTTGCAAAACTGCAGCAAAATATTTGAACCGAATGGGGTTCGAACCTGCGACGCTCAAAACTGCAGGCGAGCGCGCATCCCACTGCGCCGCGCAGGCCATGTTTAATTGCTTAAGTGACACATTGACAATGGCAAGGTCACTAAATCCGCGATTTTATGCAAAATTTAAAAATCAATATAAAATCGCCAGAGGCCATTAAGGAAAAAGTAAAAATGGTTATCATCATTTCTCGACTTGGACTATCGATCTGGATAGGTGAGATCAAAATTCTCCAACTTATCTTCAGACGGTTCCCTTGTTAGGCAGTACATAAAAGAGTTGCGACGACTTTTAATTTGCTCAAATTAAGATTAGATCAGCCTGAAGAAACAACACGTAAGATTCTAAAAGCCACGATTAATTCAAAAAAATCCGCTGGCATCTTTCTCTTTTATTAACATCTTTATTATTTTGTAAGTATGAATTTTGAACGAAATCTAATTTAACTTCATTTATAAAGCAAAACAAAAAACATGACACTTACGCATGTAATTTTGAGAAGTGAGGGAAAGCGAGTGACCAAGCAAGACACGGCGGGTTCGATCTACGACGCGTCTCGTATTCAGGCAGAAGACACCTGGATAATAATTATCTCTATTTTATTATTTTCCACCATAAATCAAAAAAAATGGAAAGCGACGAGAACAGCGATATTCACAAGGTTCTGGAGACGGTCTATGCATTATACAGAAATGCTCAACGGGTACATATGTATATAGCTTTGTTGCACGCGACCATATTTGATCAAATTAATTAAATTAATTGAAAAAAAAATAAAAATAAAAGATTATGTGACTGTGCAAGATTCACAAATGTGCATGTTAAATGATGATGAGTTACGGAAAGCTATCAACAACAGCGCAAGCTTCAATTTGGTTACGGAAGAAGATGTATAAAAAGAATATGTCGATCGCGGCGAGGAAGTATGTGGAGGGAGAGAGAGAGAGAGAGAGAGAGAGAGAGAGAGAGTTAGACGCAGAGGGTGGCAAATTGAGAGAGAGAGAATGAAAGTAAGTAAAAATGGAGAGAAGCCTAATGATAAGTGAAGCTGAAGCGGGAGGGGAAGGGGGTTGGGTAGAGATGGGTTGTATCCGAGCGGCTGAAAGTGAATGAGGAAAAAAAGGCCGGGCGCGTCCGCCTCTTGAGCTCTCTCTTTCCTGCCATGAGAAGCAGGCGGAGCTTCGGTGGAGAGAGAGTTCGCGGTGGTGGGCGGGGCTAGCTTGACAGCCGGAGAATGAGGACAAGGAACAAAAGTTGCATGGTAGGAGATCAGGATGAGCGAGAGAGAAAGGGAGAAGCAGAGAGAGAGAGAAAGAGAGAGAGAGAAAAAAGAGAGAGAGAGAAAGAGAGAGAGAGAGAGAGAAAAGAGAGAGAGAGGAGAAGCTACCGAAAAGAAAAAAAAGCAAAGCAACCGTTCGCGACTTGAGAGAATGGAAACAAGTAACGCGAGTCGGAAGAATGAGTCTTGGTGAGAAGTGTCTTGTCACAGTGTCCATGATGATCTAGAGAGAGAGAGAGAGAGAGAGAGAGAGAGAGAGAGAGAGAGTGGAGGGGCAATAGTAGCAACATGAAGAAGGATGAGTACGAGGCGTTCGCATCATGGGGTCAGGCCCTGAGGGGGATTACAAAGAGTGAGTTGTGTATACGGAAGAGAGAGGGGTGGAGCACTACCTGAAACCAGATGTTGCGCTAGTCGGAAAGAGAGAGAGAGAGAAAGAGAGAGAGAGGGAGAGAGAGAAAGAGAGAGAGAGGGAGAGAGAGAGAAAGAGAGAGTGAGTGAGAGGACCTGTTGTTTTGGCCGTGCCATGGTGGTTCCTAAGAGCATCCAGAGCATCGCGTGGATCAGAGGAAGACGATATACTACTTTCCCCCATTTACTCTCTCTCTCTCTCTCTTTTTCTCCTTTCTCTCTTCCTCTCTCCCTTCCCACGTTCTTTCGCTCTATCGTCGTCTACGCTCTATGTGTTTTCTATCAGTTCCTATCACTCTCTCATTCACTTTTCTCAGACTCTCCCTTTCCATTCTTTCTTCTCTGATACACTGTCGGTCTCCCTCTTCCCATTTTCTCTTTTTTCTCCCATTCTCTCTGCTCTCTCTCAGCCATCCGAGGTTGTTTTGGCGCTCCCATTCTCTGTCCTCTCCCTTTTCTCTCATCCTCTCCGTCTTCTCTAACTCTCTCTGCATCTCCCTCACCCTTGCCTCATGGATAACAGCTGACTGCATACTACATGCTATACTGCTTCCTGAATCCTTGTCTCTCACAGCCTTTTTATGTAACCCCCTTTGTTTCCTCCCTTTCTTTCATCACCATGGCACTCCTGGCTGCCGGTAATATATGCGGCCGGACACGCGTATAGCCTGGAGCAGAAGACCCCTGCTATCGAGGTTGACCATAACTGCCGCAGGAAAAGTAGAAGCATCATTGGGGAACTTGAAGAGCGGATAGAATTCATAGATGATTATTTCATCTACATATATAAACACAATTTAGTCGTCATAATATTAATAAAAATCCTTAAATACCTTTCAATAATAAGAATTTAATGCTAACGGTTAATTTTCAGACAATTCCATTGAGGTTTTTTCTTGGGGTTCCGCATAACCCCTCCCCCCCCCCCTCTAATCAATGGAAT
The DNA here is from genome assembly GCA_945643635.1 of Allodiplogaster sudhausi. Classification (NCBI taxonomy): domain Eukaryota; kingdom Metazoa; phylum Nematoda; class Chromadorea; order Rhabditida; family Diplogasteridae; genus Allodiplogaster; species Allodiplogaster sudhausi. The sequence goes on along the minus strand of CALZFC010000062.1, from coordinate 1,673,756 downwards.
TGATCATGAGACTACGATCTCCACTCGGAAGAAAAATTGCGCAATCGCGCTTCCAACATTTTAGACGTTGACGACTTTCTGATTTCTCTCGTTTTCTCCAACCTCTCTCTATCTTGTTCTCTTTCCCTCTCTCTATCTCTATCTCTTTTCTCGCATCCTTTCACCGATCGTGTCCGGTCCAAAACAAAAATTGGCAGTTCCCAGCCAAGAGAGGCAGAGAAAGGAATGGTTGTGTTCAGAGGGCGCGTCTCGGTGTCTCTCTTTGTGTGTTGACGCTCATAGCATGACACTTCCACCCACTACCCTCTTTTGCTCTTACTGTTAGGAGGTCCAACCTTAAGGGGGAAAGAGGGGGGGGGAGACATGGAGCATACACACAGAAGCTCCAGACGCCTTTCACAATCCATCCCCTGTCTTGTTCTCTGCCCACTGTTCTCTCTCACTCACTACAATCTCTCTCTCTCTCTCCTTCTCTCTCGGTCTATCTCATGATTGCTCTTGCTAACTCAGTATAACTACATCTCCATTGCTTTCACTCCCTTTCTCATTCACTCGTTGCTAGAAGCCAGATAAGCATTGGGCTGTGGAAGGTGAAGCCTCGTCGGTGGTGTTATTGGTCATCCGGGGGAATGGCATATGATGACAGGCTAACTGGGGAATCTCTGCGAGAGAGATAGAGAGAGAGAGAGAGAGAATGGACAGGGGAAAAGAGAGCTGGTGAGCGAGAGAGAGAGGTGACGAAAGAGATAAAATACCAGCTTCACATGATGCTTCATTTGGGCCCGGAAGGAATAGGCTCGGAAAACACAATCAGCCGTGGAGATGAGAGAGGGAGAGTGAGCGAGAGAGAAAGAGAAAGGGAGAAAGCCGTCTAGCCTGGAGGGCTTGTTATCCTTTCCTCTTCGGCGATGCTCACCCAGTCAAAACACTTCGGAGGGAGGGAGATGCATTTTGCCATCTGACCACGAGGATTGTACAAAGATGTTCCATTTTAAGCTCTCTATCTCTCTCAACCTCTCTAAAAGAATCGCTCTTCCTCTCTTACTTTCTCTTTCTCTCTTCCTCTCACCCTTTCTCTCTCTCTCTTCCTTATCCTTCACTTGCCGCTCCCCCTCCCACCTCTGACATCTGTGTCAGGCATTGCAAAATTCGGTGATCTGGCCGCCCAAGGGGAGTCTACGGCACGAGTTACGCAACAGACATAAACAGGGCTATGTGTATCAGTCTCTCTCTCTCTCTTTCTCTATCTTTCTATCTACCTTTCATTCTCTCCCTTGTTCTCTTATATTACACAATCCACGACAGCCTGACCATGGAAACACTTGCGCGATACGGAAAGAGAGAGAGAGAGAGGGTGATAGAGAGAGGAGAGAGAGAAGAGAAAGAAGAGAGACGAGAGAGAGAGGAGAGAGAGATTGAGAGGAAGGGAGAGAGAGAGAGAAGAGAGAGAAGAGAGAGAAGGGAGAGAGAGAGAGCGAGAGATAGAGAAAGGCAGAGCGCGAAGTGTCGACGGAGCTGCTGCTCTCTGATCATCCGGTTAGCCGGAAGGCATTGATGGACGCCATGGGCTTAAACGAACATGAAATAAGGGAGAGAGAGTGAGAGAGAAGAGCGAGAAAAGAGAGACACGAGAGACAGAAAGAAGAGAGAGGGAGAGAGAGTGCGAAGCTGAGACAGGGTCAACGAGTTAGTTGCAATTCGCATCACACACACGTGTTCGGCTTGCGCAACTCCTTTCTCTCTCTCTCTCTCACTCTCTCTCTCTCTCCCTTCCTCTCTCTCCATCTGAGTGGAGCAGAAAAGCGGAACCGCAACGGGTTTGCCTCCAGAATTGCAACACATTGTACTGGGCAAAAGCCGCCTTTTGACTTTTTCAATGATATCAACATGTTTATTAGCAGTATGACCTCTAATCTTCTTCCTGGTCTGGTAATGCTAAGAGAGAGAGAGAGCCTGAGAAACAGTGAAATAGAGAGAGAGAGGGAGAGAGAGAGAGTAAGGTAGAGAAAGGGAATGAGCGAGAGAAAAGAGGGAATTAGGGATTGCGAGATGTGAAGCAAGAGAAAAAGAGAAGAAGAAAGAGAGAAAACGGCGAGAGATAGAGAGAGAGAAAAAGAAAGAGAGAGAGAGAGAAAAGCGCCTGGTCTCGCTCTACCGTATTCACTTCCAGGCGTTCTTTCCTGCCCCTTCTCTCAATCTTCTCTACTGTTAGGCTGGCAAGCAAGAGTGCAAAGAGAGGTAGAAGGAGATGCCGCCTTTTGCACTTTGGGGTATACGGTAGCTAGGAAGGGAACGGAGAAGAAAAGGGGCGAAAAGGTTGGAGAGATAGAGCGAAAATGGGAGAGAGAGAAAGAGAGTGAGAGAGATAAAGAGAGAGGAGAGAGAAGAGGGCCAAAAACAATGATATTTCAAGGAACAATAAGAACGAGAATAAATAGGTCGGCTATTAACACATTTCTTGCGAATTTTAAATTGTTCTAAATTAGCAGTATAATGCAACTCATTAAAAGAGACCACGTAAAAAAGGGCGATTTAATGCAAATGAAAAGCTTGTTTGATAAATATGATCGACAAATAATGTCTTCTGCTTCCGTAAATGCCATGGCCTAAGCGGATGCTCCAATTGAAGCTTCGAGTCTTTATGACGCTTTCAAAAGTTTATTTCTCTCTTTTTATTTTCTCTCCCTCTCAATCTAACTCACTTTCTCTTTTTTTTCTCGCTCTCTCTCCCCATACTCTATCGCTCTCTCTCTCTCTCTCTCTCTCGCGACTCCTTGCCATCCTAACCTCTACAGCTTCTGTTTCTACGCGTTACAATATCGCTTCGTCATTTCGGCCTTTTATCGCTTGGCATATCTCTAATAGCTCGAATCTTTACGGGCCTATCTGTCTGTTCATCTTTATCATCGTGTCTTTCTTCTCTCTATCACCCCCCTCTCTGCCTCTTTTTCTCTATCATCTGTCTCCTCTCAATCTCTCTCTATCTCTCTCGCTCTCTCTCTCTCTCTCTCTCTTTTTCTTTCTCTGAGCCGTCTCTAGTATTCACCATTCTGAATCTCTAAACAGTTTCAAGGCAATGCATCACCAAGTTTATAGTTGAACGAATCTTGTCTAGCTTCTCTTCTTCCTCCCAATTCTTCTACGTCATTAATTCAAAGGCGACTGGTTTGTATTTCAGCAGAAGCAGGGCAGCGTATCAATCAAAATCAGGAAAAGCAAAAGCTTCAAGCGAGAAGATTAGAGATATCAGATAGAGAGATCAGAGAGAGAAGAGAGAGAGAGGAAAAATAAAAAGGCAGAGAGAGAAGGGGAAGAAGAATTAGATTTATATGCATAGCCTTACCGTAAGAGATATCACCTCAATCAAGCGTACTGTAAGAAGTGGATCAGCGCAGCTTTCCCAGTTTACGAACAAAGCAAATTCTTCCAAATATGATGGTATTTTAAATTTTAGTTTCATTGCAAGAAAATGACACCCTATTTTGATTGTTAACAAAATGGACATAAATGATATCCATAGGGTACACAACCAAAATCAAGCCAGTAATGAACTCTTCTTTTCTCTTCCTCTCTCTCTCTCTCTCTCTCTCTTTTTCTCTTTTTCTTCCATGTCTATCCCGTAGCCTCTTCCTCCCTGTCTTCCTGCCCCAAATATGGACATGCGGAAGCAATGGTGGCGGTAAAGTGGCCGGCTGGCGGATCAGAAAGCAGCGTCCTGGGAATGAAAGCGGATATCTCTCGGGTAGGTTGGTTGAAGGGAAACAAGAAGAGAGAGAGAGAGAGATAGTGAGTGAAAGAGAGACAGAGACAGAGGGACGGAAAGAGAGAGAGGAAGATAGAGAGGGAATGAATAGAGTGGAATTAAAGAGAGAAAGATTGCGAGAAGTGTATGAGATAGACAGTAAGCAAACGAGAGAGAGAGAGAGAGAGAGAGAGAGAGAGAGGCAAGGAATTAGAACGCAAAAGCAGAACGAAAATACACCATCAGGTATTCAAAATGCTGAAGCTCTCGATCTCTCATTCATTCACTCTTCTCTTACGGCGCTTGTCTCTCACAGACTCTACATAAAAGAGAGCCAGGAATTGCCTACACGTATAAGGTATACACTTACGGTGGTCGGGATGGCGAAAGATAGAGCGAGAAAGAGAGCAGGAGAAAGTGATAGAGAGCGAGGGAGAGAGGGTCGGAAAGAGGGGGAAACCTCGCCAAAACAAGGATATCAGGTTCGGCTTCCGCAGCTCCCGGGGCTAAAGAATATGACCGAATTGTGTTGGAGGCTTTCAGCCGGTGGCCGCGCAATTCAAGAAAGTCACCGGTGGGTCACACGAACAACGGTGCACACACACTGGAAAAGGCACGAACCAAGGGCGGATAGCAGGAGAGAGAGAGAGAGAGAGAGAGAGAGAGAGGGAGATCGGGATAGAGAGAGAGAGAGAGAGATTGAGTGATATGACTCATATGAGAATGGCATGAGGCGGAAAACAGAACGGACAGTGGTGAGTACTCCTTTTTCATTCGGTACGTTCCTTCCCAAAAATCACCTCTCTCTCTCTCTGTCTCTCTGTCTCTCTATCTCTCCTTCATTGCCTCTCTCTTTCTCCCTCGTTCACTGCCTCTCTCTCTCTCACTCACTCTCTTTCACTGCCTCTTTCTCTTTCTCTCTCTCTCTCTTTCACTGCCTCTCTCTCTCTCTCTCTCTCTCTCTCTCTTTCACTGCCTTTCTCTACTCAGTGCCTCTCTCTCTCCCTTTCACTACCTCTTTCTCTCGCTATCTCTCTCTTCCAGTGCTTTTCCCTTCTCCCCCTCTCTCATTCACTGTCTCTCACTTTCTCCCTCTTTCACTGCCTCTCTCTCTCTCAGTCACTCTCTTTCACTGCCTCTCTCTCTCTGTCTCTCTGTCTTTCTGTCTCTCTCTCTCATCATCTCTCACTTCTTATCTCTCCCAGCCGTCTCATTCCCTAACCCTCAATCCCTCGTCTTAGTCTTCTTTGTTTGACTCCAAGCGTCACCCGAACAATCAACAACAAACAAACAAAACAGGAAGAAAAAGAGCAAAAATACGAGAGAAAGTATAAGGGTGTGCGGTTGGTGAGGATGAGAAGGAAGAGAGGGAGAGAGAGACACAGATAGAAGGAAAGAGAGAGAGAGATAGAAAGAGAGAGAGAGAGAGAGAGAGCGATCCCACCTTGGGAAAATAATATTCGAGGCGTTTCGCTTACAGCGACTGACATCGCTCTGTTTTAACTACTCTCTCACTATCCTCTCTTCTCCTTCCACTCTCCCTTTCTCTCTCTCTCTCACTCTTTTATCCCTCGCTTTTACGGCTGTTCAAACAAATAAGCGTGCCGTTGTGGTCTTGGCTTGAGAAGCGAAAACAGCCGAGTCGGTCGGTCGCTTATTGGAGAGGATTTTTCGATGCTGGTGAGGGGGCAGCAGACGGGAGAGAAGAGTGGCCCGATCGAAGAGAGTCATCTATTTCTCTCTTTCTTTCTTTCTCCCTCTCTCTTCTATCTCTCTGTTCTTTGACTGCCTGTCGTAGTCTATTACGCACGCCCTCCCACTATCCCATATTCTTCCACTCACTCGCTCTCTCCTTCCCTCTCTCTCTCTTAATTTCTTCACCGTTTAAGCAGCCGACCCCGACGGGCCAAAAGTGATAATAATAGGCTTTGATAGGCAATGATAGAGGGTGAGAGAGAGAGAAGGGTAGAGAAGAGAATAGACGAGGAGGACGAAGACGAAACTGTTGAGCGTTCATGATCAAAATTCATCTTAAATCTCCCTCATTGTAGTGGACGATAGGGTTCATGGGGTAGGTGGAGTTTTCATTATCACTTTCTGTCTCTCACTTTCTTTCTCAACCCTCCCTTTCACACACACTCTCTCTCTCTTTCGCTTTTTCACTTTCTCTCCATATCTTAATGCCTTGCTTCGTCTATCCAATCAGATCTTCAATCTTCTTTCCTTTGTCCTTCACAACTTCTAACTTGCTCCTTAAACCAACAGCTCTCATCTTCAATTGGATATATTCGAAAGCTCGAACACTAGAAAAAGTATCACTGCATTGATGTAGGCAACATAGTATACAATAAAACATAAATTAATATATATTATATGTAACACAGGTATACATACATAAAGTGGGGAAAATTTGGTCTTAGCTAGCTTTCAAAAAGAGTTCAGGTACCGTATGCCCAAGCTGAAGAGGGAAAGAAATGGAGCAGTGGGCAGACAAAGAGTGTGCTCTGATAGGCTGGCAGCTGGCAGGTGAGAATGGCTCATTCCTTTGCCGCCTCGCCAATATGATAACAAGTGGGAGGGAACAGAGATAGCAGACAGAGAGAAGCAGAAAGAGAGATAGAGAGAGAGAGAGGCAGAAAGAGGTACAGAGAATGAGAGAGAGGGACAGAAAAAGGGACAGAGAAAGGCAGAGAAAAAGAGGGAGCGAATTGGGTTTGGTGTTATCACCAGCAGCCAATCCTTTGGCTTCTCTTTCACAAGGGCCATAGTATGCTTGGGGTGAGAAAGAAAGAGGGCGAGAGAGAAATAAGAAAAGCATAGATAAAGAGAGCAAGAAAGATATAACGCGATGAGTGATCACATATAAACCGTCCAGCCCCGCACTCTTTCTTAGTTTCCGCGTACTACAACAGTCTGGGTTCTCTCTCTCTCTCTCGCTCTCTCTCTCTCTGCGTCTCTGCCTCTCTGTCTCTCTGTCTCTCTGTCTCTCTACTGTTTATTGTATGTCTCTCTTATGGCATGACTTCTGGATTCTTGATATTCTCGCTCTCTCTCCCTCCCACACTCTCCTTCTCTCTCTCTCTCTCTCTCTCTCTCTCTATCTCCCATATTCTGCCGGCCAGGATGAGCCTGTGTTTGCATAGTAAGCGTACGCATACGCAGACGCGAGTGTCCGATATGCCTCTTTTTCTCTTTCCCTGTACCTCAGCCTCTTGCTCTCTCTCTCTCTCTCTCTCTCTCTCTCTGTCTCTCTCTCTGTCCACCTCTCTCTCTCTCCCCACCTCATTCGACCCTTCCTCAACCGGCCAAAGCAAAGCAGCACGCATGTATGTAAGTAATGAATGATAAGAAGAAGGCAAGTAAGTGGAAGGTGGAGACAATATGAAGGGAATGTTGACTAGGCTGGCTAGCGAAGGTAGTTAGTGTCTTGACTAAGGGTTTTTTCATCTCTTTTTCTTCTTTTTGACACCGATGAAAGACAGGCCAGACGGCCTTTTAGAGCTATGGATTCCATCATTTAAGCTCTTTAAAAAAAATTGACATCAGAGCCTAAAGGCCCAACTACAAAAGAAGGCCGAACTGAGTGGAACGGTCGAACGAAGAGTTTTGCTGCGATTTAGAATGTTATGAAAAGGGGGAGGGAACGCTCCTTGGAATGGTGACTACAATTTTTTTTTTTACTTTTTATATGCCTAAGAGAACTTTGTAAAGCTGGCTGTTCCTTAAACGAGCGAGAGCGAGAGAGCGATAGAAAGACAGAGAGAGATTAGGAGATACACAGAGAGAGAGAGAAACAGAAAGAAACTGAGAGAGATAGAGAGAGACAGAGAGAGACTGAAAGAAACGGAGAGACAGTGGAGACATAAAAAAGACAGAGTGAGAGAGAGAAAGAGGGATAGGCATAGTGACATAGAGAGAGAGGGAGGAGAGAAAGTGAGACACAGAGAGAGAGAGAGAGAGAGAGAGAGAGAGAGATGGGAGAGAGCTCAATGACAAAAGAGAAAGCTTAAGACATAGCACGAGAGCATATTAAAAAAAAATACTAGTAGGAAGAGATCTCCCTCGAGTTCTAGAAGTCGTGGGTTTTTTTTAGAGGTCACCATTAAAACTAAATAAAAATAAAGCAGCACGAAACTCAAGCGTACTCGATATTAACCGTGGTAGTCGAGTCTCTCTAGATTACATGCTTTCTCGCACTTGTTTCTCCAATTTAATAGTGAATTTTTTGGTTCCTTTAAAGATTTTAAGGCCAGATAATTCAGAGACCACAAGATGACAGAACCACCTCACCATGAGAGATTCCAGATGCCAGCACGACCGGGACGGTTAGGCCCAATGGCTATGTATCCTTCGAGTCGCCTCAGGCTTATATAGCCAGTCTGGCCTTATGAGGTCACCATATTGTATTTGGTCTCGTGCGTTGTAGGCGCTGGCTAACGCAAGAGTGGCCATGCCATTCCAAGAACACCCTAGATCGCGCAGACAAGGGAAAGGTGAGAGAGTCGAACATAGAAAGAGACAGAGAGAGAGAGAGAGAGGGTGAGAGAGTGGAACGTAGAAAGAGGCAGAGATCATACTCTGATTATCAAGCACTTCTGTGTACACCAACCAGTGCGACAAATCTGACAGTCTCAAATTGTAGAAGTGTCCAGTTGAGAGCCAGAGCCAAGACGAGAGCAATGTGCGTAATTTCACAGACAAGCAACACACAAGAGACGCACACCGAAAAAGGAGGCTTGGTTAGGAAGGAAAGAAGAGAAAGAAAAAGCAGCTGCCCTTTTGAACGAGGAAAACACAGAATCCACGAGGGCTGCGCAGCCAGGAAAGAGAACGAATGTTCCAAAACGCAAGAAGTGCTTACGACGTCTTTTAAGCGACAATTTTTCGTGCAAATCTATTTTTCCTCTCTCTCTCTACCTCTACCTCTTTCTCTATCTCTTTCCCCCCTCTCTCTCCATATAGTGCTCGCACGCTCTCCCCATACAGTTCTCTCTCCCTATCTCTACATATCTCTGTCTCTCTCTCGTTATATGAGTACCACACAACACATCAAACATATCTTAAGGCTGCTGGCAATGCTTGTGGAACCGCTCTCGCAAGCTCCAAAGCGCGCCTCGCTTGCAGAGCAAATCAAGTGAGATCATGTTCGGAGAGTTCGTATAAGGTTAAACATCTTCTCTCTATCTCACTAGCTCTCTCTCTTTATCTCTCCCTCTCTCTCTATCTCTTTCTCTTTCTCTCTCTTATATGTACATACATATGTAGTTGATGGTGCTTTTTTTAAGTAATAGATATGTACCACATTAGAGATAAGTATGCAACTCTAGTATGCGATATTGCATGCTATATGTATAGGATAAAAGGACACAAAAATGTTTTAAAAAATAAAAAATAAATCATACATTAAGGTAATAAATCTGGTGGCTTCGGTTGGCTTCTCAGTATTTTTTCTCACGAGATATGGTCATCGTCGGATTGGTGCACTCTCCATGGTCATCAGTCAAACATCAACTATTTTAGAGGCAAGACGGAGTTAGAGATGGTAGGCAAGAGAATGAGGGAGAGAGAGAGAGCGAGAGAGAGAGAGGGATAGAAAGAGAAAGATTGAGTGAGAGAGAACTAAGAGAGAGCAGGAGAGGGAGAAGGCGAGGGAGAGAGATGGGGGGCGAAAAAAGACCGAATAAATTCGGCACTGTAAGAACAATGATTAGAAGAACAGTGATATATCAAAGGGCCATTCAATTGTGATTCAGAGGTTTGAAACACACTCAAAAGGGAAGGTCCTGGCCTGGTTCGAACCGACGATCTTCGGAGTATAAAGCAGACTTGATAACCTCAACACTACAGCACCTGTGAATACCTTTGTCACACCAGATTATTTTTCTTTACATACTGAAGTACTGTGCGCAAACTTGCTCACGGCATACTGTAACAATGCGGCGAAAGAAACTTGACGGCGAAACTTCTTGCTTCATGGTGAGCACCATCAGCAGATCAACCTTAGCCTACATCTCATAGCTTCTCACACTTATCTCCTCCCCGCAGAAGAGCAACCCACCAGCAACATTAATTAGCCACAGCCTAGGCCTCTAGTGGGCTAAGGAGAAAAAAAGAGAATAAAAAAATATATAGTAGTCCGCTAGGCGTGTTCTTTTGACTCCCTCCAGGTGCGCTAATCACACGGGGAAAGTAGTGAAAGAAGGAATTGAAGAGCTAGTGACAGCCTGACACCTGCTCAAATTATCCGCGCTTCTTCATATGCAAAACATAGAGAGATAAAGAGAGAGATGGAGAGGAAGGGAGGAGATAATGAGAGAGAGAGAGAGTACAAAGAGAGAATACAAAGAGAGGGATAGATAGAGAGATGAGAGAGAGAGGGAGAGAGAGAATTATGAACTATGATATGACTGAAGATTGGAACGATAGACGGAAGGACAGAACGAGGAGGAGAGGCTAGGAATAATTCAAAGATTCTCTCTTACAATTAGACTCGCCCTGGTTGACACACCAACCATTGTTTGTTACCTCCGATCCCGGAATCGGCTAATGTAAAAAAAGGTTGGGCGCAAGAAAAAACGAAAAACAATTATCGATAAGTCACTTCTAAACAGAGCTAGTAAAACCGAGTTCGTAATTAGTTCAGATAAAAATCAGACCTTCTGGAGTCTAGCACGTGGACGAAGTGAGAAGTTGCTTGAAAGAGAGAACGATGAAATTTTCAACAAACGAAAAATTTTCGTTTTATTTTTACAGAACAGTTTTTGTAAAGTATTACTGAATTTAAAAGAAAAGAAAAAAATTCCGAAAAAATAAAGATAGGCAACGCGACAATGAGAGAAGGTGATATTGGTGGAGATGAGTAAACTGTCAACTGATATCACTTTATATCTGAAACGTATTGTGATAGCATAGCCTCCCGGAGGCCGCATCCAGTACGGCTTAACTGTACGATAGGATGACAGGCGTGCAGGACAGAGATTGTGAAGAAAGAGAGAGATTGAGAGAGAGAGAGAGAGAGAGAGAGAGAGTGACAGAGGAGAAGGAGAGAGCGATAGAGAGGAACATAATGCTTGCTCATGCTGCAACACAGTCATGAGATTCGACCGGATGATAACACGGCAGGGAGCGTTCGTTTTCACCACTCTTTTTTTTGTTCGAAAATTCTCTTTCTCTCCAATTCTCTTACTTTCTCTCTCTCCTGTCATATCTTATCTATCTCTCCTCCTCCATCCCTCTATCTCTCTCGCTATCCTTTCTTTATCTCTCGCTCTCGCTCAAGCTTCTCATCTATCTCTCTCCCCTTTTGCCATCTTTTTTTTTTAATATCCGTCCGAAAACTGATCATTTCTATTGTCGTGTCCACGCCCTTGTAGATACCAAGAAATGAATTTTTATTTTATTTTATCTACTTATATTATTATTCTATCTTATATATTAGAACTTTCTTGGCCTCTTTAGATTCGAACGTTTTGTTTACAATAGATTAACAAGATGTAAAAAAAATTCTCTTACGAAGGCGTCGATCAGTTTTGGAGTGCTTGAGCAGGGCAGATATACTGTCATACTGTAGCAGAGACACTGTTGGAGGGAGAAAAGGATGCGGTTGGCTAGGTCTTACCACTATTCAATGGGGGATCGAAGCATGGACATGAGAGAGAGCTAGGTAGAGAGAGAGAGAGAGAGAGAGAGAGCGAGAGAGAACACATGACAGGGAGGGAGGAGCAAAATACAGAAGGTATGGGAAGGCTTTATCGTAGACGTGGGTTGTGATTCAGAAAAGAGAAAAGGGGCCAAGAGCGAACAAGCGGGTGTTAAAGAATTTGAGAAAAAGAAATAGGAATCAAAGAGAGCAACAAGAGAAAGAGACGAGATAAGAGAAGAGCGAGAGAGAGAGAGAGAGAGAGAAGAGCGAATAGAAAGAGAGAGAGAGAGAGAGATGGAGATAAGGATAAGAGAGAGAGTGAGATTTTCCTTAAGAATGCGCAGCCTCCGCTCTAAAAGTGATAGCAGTTCGTCAACAATTTACCACAAACTTTTTGATGATCGCGATTGAGATGTTAGCGTCGTAAAAACATGATCTACGGAGGACCCAAAAGTAGCACGCGCGCATGCTTTTGATGTCGCGCTCATTTCATCTCGCTTTTTTCATTTCTTCGCTCTTCCCACTTGACAAACTTCCATCAAAAACTATACGGAGTTTCGAAAAAAAAGTAGTGCGAGAAGTGAGCCGCGCTTTGACGTTAAGGTAAGAGAGAGAGGAAGAGAGAGAGAGAGAGAGAGAGAGAGAGTTAGAGAGGAAGAGAGAGAGAGAGAGTTAGAGAGAGAGAGAGATAAAGTGAGAAAGAGGAAGAGAGGTAGAGAAGTTTGTTAGCGTTTGAAGTGCGAAGGCGAAAAAAACGCGAGACGATCAGATAAGCAATGCAAATGTGAGGACAGATTTTTGAGAGAGGGGTCAGAGAGAATGTAGTGGTGGAGGCTACGGAAAGAGTGTGTATTTGAGAGAGAGAAATCGAGAGAGAGAAAGAGACAAAGAAGGAAGAGAGGGAGAGAAAGAGAGAAAAAGAGAGAAAGAGAGAGAGGGGGGGGAGAGAAAGAGAGAGGGGCCACGAGAGGGCGGGAACACCGTTGGTGTCAGTGTCGGCACTCCTTCTCTGCACTGTCGCATCCTCTTCGTCTAATTTTTTGCCTCCTCAATCACGCTCTGGCTGCTGCTGTGAACATGGTTGGATATACGAGGTTATAAGGTCGATCTGCTTCCTCGCTCTCTCTCACTCTCTCTCTCTCTTTTTCTCTCTCTCTCTCTTGTTCTCTCCTTCCAGCTCTCTCTCTCTCTCTCGCTCTGCCCCCACTCTCTTAGTCCTCCCAACTCTGTCAAATGACTCAACGAAAAGAAGCAAGCGAAATACGTCTCCCACAGACCCAAATTGAAGGCGGGCGGAGCGCGGCTACAACCTGTGAAGAAGGGAACAGTCATGTGTTTTAATCGCCGTGGAGGATGCAGCAATCTGGATTCTGGAAGAGCGAGGGAGAGAGAGGAGGAGAGAGGGGGAGAGAGGAAGAGAGAGGGAGAGAGAGGGAGAGAGAGGCGGAGAGAGGGGGAGAGAGGAAGAGAGAGGGAGAGAGAGGAAGAGAGAGGAAGAGAGAGTGAGAGGGGGAGTATGGTACAGAGGAGAGATCATGGAGAATTTTCCTGCAGCTGACAATGAGCATAGGTTCGGCTACATTTGGCCGAGCATGATGCAAGAACAGTAATCTCTCCGAATTGAACATAGTATGCAACATCTTTAAAAGTTTAAGAAAATAAACAGCTAAGTCGATCTCTTCCTCTCTTTCTCCTTCTCTCTCGCTCTCTCTCTCCCTCTCTCTCCCTCTTTTCAACGGTTCTGAGGAAAGTCATGAATTTTGAATGATTTAGAGACATCGAAAATCACTGGGGAATTGACGGTTAGATATCTTCTTTATTTGAAGTTTTATTTTTTCATAGTGTTATCGAAAATACTTTTTACTGACCAGAAAGACTCCCCCTTCTTTTCCAGCTGTTTGCATACATTCCAATTTGTAGTGCAACTGAAGCGAAAAGTTTTTTCTTTTTTTTGTGGAAATTTGCCAAGGAGTAATAGACTCCTTTTCCTTATAGTTCTTTCTCTCAGTTTCTCTATCTCTCATAGTCTCTCACTCTATCGCCCTCTCCTTCCTTCTATGACTCTACCTCATTAATCACTCTCGAAAAACCGACCGTGCCAAACTTGTGAAAAGATTTCAGCGAAACGCCATTCACTCTTGGCGCCTTGAGTTTGTCTTGCTTCTATCACTTTTTCTCGTCCCTCTCTTATCGCCTACTATTTCCACTCCCAAAATCTCTCAATCTGCCTTTATCTCCCGCTCACTCTCTTTCGATATCTCAACCATGGCGCCGGCATTCTGCGTGGAAGCATGGCAAAAAATACAGATCTGATATCCGGTCAGCAAGTAATTCTCCCCACTTTCCGCTTCATGGTCAATTGATATTTCTCTCAATCCCTCCAATATCTCTCATCGCGAGAAGCGCTCTTTGTTAAAAAAATATTTTCTCATCGTCACGATCAAGAATCCCCTGTTATCTATATTTTCTCTGGGCTTCTTTTTCCCCTCCAGCATTTTCCAGCCATAGTGTTATCCTATCTCTCTCTCTCTTACACTATCTCTCTCTCTCTCTCTCTCTCTCTCTATCTACCTCGCTTTTTACATACCTCCTTCTGATTCCTTCTCTCTATCCCTCTCTCATCACTCTCTCCTTCTCTATCTCTCTCTCCTTCTCACTCCATCTTCTTCTCTTTCTCTCTCTCACTCCTTCTCCCTCTCCCTCTCCATCTATCTCCTTTTCTCTCTCTCTCTCTCTCTCTCTCTCTCTCTCTCTCTCTCGTTCTCCCTATCTGATAGCCCGTGCGATGCGCGCTCTGATGACAGCCGGCGCACGCTCGTTTCACGGTCACAAGCACCACGGCGATGATTAATTGAGGCAGGGCCCGCTAGGACTGCGGACAAGGAAAACATCACAAAACGAGCGAAGGACAGAAGAGAGAGTGGGGGAAAGAGAGCGAGAGACAGAGAGAGGGGGGGGAGAGAGGGGGAGAGAGAAAAAGAACAAGAGAGAGAGAGAGAGAGAGAGAGAAAGAGAGAGGGGGAGAGAGAGAGAGAGAGAGAGAGAGAGAGAGATAGAGAGACTGGTACAGCTCACGAGCGATAATTTACAACAAAAAAGTACTGTGAAGGCCCAAAGTTGTTCTTTGCTTCGTCTGAAATACTTTAGAGTTATTTGGCGGAAGACAGGGGATCATGGAAAGTGGTAAGTAAGAGAAAGAGATAGGGAAAATAGAAGAGGGTTAGCAAGAGAGAGAGAGGGAGAGAGAGAGAGGAGAGAGAGAAGAGAGAGAGAGGAGAGAGAGGAGAGAGAGAGCGAGAGAGAGAGAGAGAGAGAGAGAGAGGAGCGTCTAGGAATATAAGAATGAGCGAAAGAAGAAGAGAGCTTAAGAAGTGAAAAACGGCAGCACAGTTTAGGCTGTTTCTGAAGAATAGCGCCTTTTAGTCGAACGATTAGTTCAAGAAAAGTGCAGGAAATCGAAATCTTATCTGAAGAGTGGAATGGTGTGAAAATGATTAATTGGCAGACGAATAAACGGAAAGGAGGAGAGAGAAAGGGAGAGAGGTAGAGGGAGAAATTGAGAGAGAAAGAAGGGGAAGTGAGAGAGAGAGAGAGCGAGCGAAGAAAAGTGATAAGCATGAGATAGATCAGCCCTGCCTACTCTCGCATGGCAAGCAAGTGATAGAGGAAAAATGTTTTTTTTAAAGGTAAAACAATCTAATGTAAATGAAAAGCAGTAGAAAAAAAAAATGGAAGGAGTGGGATGTTTAGAGCGGCAATAAAGTTGCACCTCTCCAGAAATTTGGCTCTCACCGAAGGCTGGTTCAGCCTATATGCTATCTTTAATTAAACTTAGTAAAACTGATCTCCCTCCTTTTTTTTTACAATCTCTCTGTTCACCTTTTATTTCTCTTTACCGCTCTCTCTCTCACATTCCCTTTCACTGTCTTCTTACTCCTCAGTCTTTATATTTACATATAAACATATATTTTTTTTTCTAACTCTCTCCCTCTCTAACTCTCTCTCTCTCTCTCTCTCTTTCTCTCTTACCATCTTTAGCTTATACCGTCTCATTTCCCTCTCTCTCTCTCTCTTACCATCTTAGGCTTATATCGTCTTATTTCCCCCTCTTCTCTCTATCTCCTACTCTCTATATCACTCTGCCGTGCTATTAATCTTGACAAAAGTGGTGCCAGTTTCACAAAAGGTTGATGAACATTTCAGAAGGGAACTTTACTCATCTTTCTCATTTTCCATACTAAAACGCTCAAAAGATACTTGAAGTTTTGATTTTTGTTGATTCATGTTTCAACAAAAGTTCGTTTTAGTTTTCTTCCAAGATTAATAGCACGGCTGTTTTCTCGCTTCAATTTCAATAAACCGGCGTGTAAAAGAGGGCTTGAAGGAGGGTACTGTATTCGCTCGGATAGATGCTCTCGGGAGTGATAGACTGCCAATCTCTCTTCCCATTTCTCTCTTCTCTCTCTCTCTCTCTCTCTCTCTCTCTCTCTCTCTTCTAATCGACCTTGCGACAGCAGATTCCTGCCGTGCATCTTCTCTTGCTTCTCTCATTAGTCTTCTTTTTCTTCGAGCACAGCAGCCATGTGCCGTGCTCTTGGTGGTATACTACTCAGCATCTCAATCTCTCTCAATATCTCCCTCTCTTTCTCTCACCTCTCTCTCACCACTTATTCTCCTCTTTCTATCTCCCAGTCTCACCTCTTAGTGCTCTATCTCGCTATCTCATCTTCTGTACTTCTCTTCTATCAGTCTGATTCGATTTATCTCATAGAACGATTTGGAACTCTTGGGGTTTAAAAGACTGTCATCAGCGAGAGGACTGTCTTCTTATTCTTAGGGGAAAATCCATCATTAGGCGGCGGCTGGTGAATCATTGGAGACAGAGAGAATGAGAGAAAGAGAAAGAAAGAGAATTAGAGAAGAGAGAGAGAGAGATAAAGAGAGAAGAATTAGAATCAGAATCAGAGAGAGAGAGAGAGAGCGAAAGATAATAGGGTAGGAAAAGAAAATGTGCCGCCAATACCATCACATCGCCTCCGCGGACCATTGAAAAGGCGAATTAATCAACCCAAGAAGCAGGCGGCTCACACCCGAGGTGCTCTGGATGATCAGCAAAGAGGAACGAGAGATTACAATCTAAGAGAGGAGAGAGAGAGGGATGAGAGAGAGAGAGCATTGAGAAAGAGAGAAAGATAAACGGACGAGAGCAAGCAATGAAGAGAGAGAAAGAAAGAATTGAGAGAGAAAGAATGAAAGGGAGTGAGAGATTGTATGTAAGTATATGTAAAGCGTCAGAGAACTAGAGAAGCAAGAGCGAAATGTAGTGTTTGAAGGAAGGGGAAGGGAAAAAATTGGAAGCTACTAGAGATGAAAAGGTAATTAATTAATAGAGCGGCGGAGTGAATTAGAAATCGACAATGTTCATGTCCAGGAAGTGAGCTAAGGAAGCACGAGAGGGAGAGAAAGAGAAAGAATGAGAGAGAGAGTAAGATAAGAGTGGAAAAGAATGAAACATCTTGTACACGTTTCAAAGATTTCTTTTGTAGATGCCGCCGTTTCCATAAGCGTGATAGCATAAAAAAAGAAGAGAAGGAAAGAAATGAATACGATTTCTCTTGCAGAAAGTAAAAGAGTAAAAGAGAAATTGAAAGAAATAGAGTGGGAAAGGGATAGATTTAAGAGAAGGAGACAGAAAAAGGGAGGGAGAGAGTAAAGATAATAAAGAGAGAAGGAGAGGGGGGGGAGAGGGTAGGGAAACAAAGTAACGAACATTGAAGTGGTATATTTATGCTGAGTCGTATTTGATCAAAGGATTTAAAAAAAACTGAGAAAAACGATTATTTAGACACTCTTATTAAGAGGCATACGACAAGAAACCCGCGGTGCAGAACAGGAGTTCTAATGTCTCGGTTCGAAGCTCGTATGTTTATGCTATAATGTCTTAATTTATTTGTTCAATGATTATTGTCATATTCCCCCCTGAAAAGACCCCCGGGCTCAAGACATATTGTTTTCTTGAATGGTAAGGGTGAGAGTGAGAAAGAGACGGAGGGGGAAGGAAAAGAGTGAGAGAGAGAGACGGAGGGGAAGGAAAAGAGTGAGAGAGAGAGACGGAGGGGCGGCATCCGAATGAGCACTGCCAATGATGACGGTGAACCCTTTGTCTGGGCTATTGGCCTCTTAAATTCATGATTACGTGCAATTTAATCAAAATCACATAAAAAATTACGAAAAATCAAGAATAATATAAATATTTTTTGGCACATCTTTTTTTTTATTATAATAAAGAATTCTTATTTTAAAAAATAAGTCTTTAAAATTGTTAATCTTTAGAGAAGCCGGCTGCGGTTAAGTATATTGCTCTAACAGAGTGGACGACAGATAAAAAATGGAGCACTGATTAAGGTGCAGCAGAGGAGTGATTTATTAACAGAGAAATGTGGATATTGAAGAATATGTTCTGATTGTGGGTTGAAGACCACTTCTTCTCTTAGACTTTTTCTCACATTTCTCGCTTTCTCAATCCCTCACTTTCTTTCTTACATCCCTCTTTCTCTCGTTATCTCTCTCTCCCTCTCGCTCTATAATGGTGCACAGTGCTAAGTGGACTAGACGTATCTCTCCAGGAGGAGAGAGAAGCTATCCATTATCCTCAACAAGCCATCCCAGCAGCTGATTCTGTTTTGGTCATCGTTATCTCAAGTGTTTTGTGATGATATGATATGATGGATGTGTGCATAACCTTCAGCACTTCTAGCTGATTACAAGCAAGGACAGACAGAGCAAGGAGAGAGAGAGAAAGAGAGAAAGAGAGAGCAGAATGGGTGAATGAGAGACGCAAGGTCGAAAGGAATAGGCTATATACAGAGCGTTGAGTCCATGAGATATTTGGCGAAGTGAATCGTATGTACTGAGCGAGCTGCTTCCTGTCCGCTTCAAGCGTCCCTTAAAGCGAAGAGGAGAAGAGGGAGAGAGAGAGAGACTGGGAAAAGAAAGGAAGTGAGATCGAAGGAGAGATGAGTAGAAAGAAAGAGAAAAGGAGGATAAATATAAATACAGAGAAAGAAGGAAACGAAGAGAGCGATATACATACATATGTATGTATGTACATACATATCTTAAAGAGTGTTCGCTCAATGTCGAATAAATAATCACTATTTTATTTTCAAAAACCCTTTTTTTGCTCTTAAATTGATAACTATGTACATATATTCATACATATATGTACGCTCATATCTGTTCTACATCGCAGAAGAACAGTGTATGTACTTTATTTTTGGCTTATTGTTTGACATTACATACGCGCGAGATCAAACGGTCCAATTCGGTTTCGGAACGAAACGAAAATAAAAGCTATTTGTAACGGTAGGAAATCATTACAGGTCATCGTATCTCATCAAAGAATCTTAAATTAGAACGATCTGTGAACCGAAATCATGAGACAATCTACATATTTTATGGACATAGATCGGCTAAATTTGTTTTTTAATCAAATTACCCGACTCATAAAAGCAAAAGCGTATTCTTTCAAACCCAGAATAGAGAAATGAGCAAAAAATATATATAAAAAAATAACAAAACGGAATTTTTCGTTATAAAAAAAATAGGAAAATAATAGAGTTAGAATTTATTTTGTGAATTGAAATATTAAAACGACATATTTTTCCAAATCTCACAGACACACTAAAAATGATCCTACGGTAGCGACGCCGTGCTCTCACAAGAGAGAGTCGTGCTTGCAGTGGCATAGCTGTAGCGGCCGTGCGAGCAGTGGCGGGGAGGTGCTACCAGAGGGGGTACTTCATCAAACCGTCTCAGACCCCTGCACGGAGTGCCTGGTAGACACCCCGCTGGCGGACCGGATGAACTGCATCTCGAAGTGATAGGACCACAGCGGTAAGCCTGATGATTCCGTGGGGTGTCTGCCGGCGCTGGCAGAAAGGCTGAATCGTCGCTCTCGTCAGGGCGTCCGCGCCGCGCGGCGAAGCAAGTTTCCAGCTCGTAGCCGGTGAACAGAGATAGAACACTCAGCAAGCAAGACAGGGCGATGCTGGAGAAGCCTGAGCAGGGAGAGAAAGAGTTAGGAGAGAGAGAGAAGCAATAGAGAGACATAGAAACATAGAGAGATAGAGAGACAGAGAGACAGATAGGGAGAGAGGAGAGGCGAGGAGAGAGAGAGGAAGATAGCCGAAATAAATTGCGAACCCGCGATAAGCGACGAGTAGAATGAGCCGCCAAGCGCGAAGACGAGCGGCTCGCTTTCTTCCGCGAGCGAGGCGGCAGACACGTCGGTAACGGAACGGAAGCGGACGGAGAGCGGGGGCGGAAGATTCCCCGCATAGAGCGAGACCGCCGTCAGAGTGAGCACTCCTGCAGAGGGAGAAGAAGATACTAACAATTCTTTAAAATATATGTATGTTTTCAAAATAATTTAAACTTGGCGCCGAATTAGATCAATTGGGCTAGAATTGGTAACAATTTACTGGCATTATTTATACTGGCCTGTTGTGAAGAGGGAGGCTGCAAAACGTGTTGGCAAGAGGCAGAGAAGAACAAGGGACAGCAGCCAGCAACCGGCTGCCAGCCTGTGGCAGTATATATACATACTCATATATATATATATATATATATATATATATATATATATATATACATATATATATTTATATAATATATATTATAAAATGGAAAAGAGAATGCACCACAAAAAGACGGCCGTGTAGTATCCGGCCATCCGATAAGTTCGCCCCCAAACGAAACCGCTGCGATCAACTGAGAGATATTCGACGACCTAAAAAGGCTATTGAATGGTGGTGGTTATATTAAATACAAAATATATATGCTTACAAAGCGCTACAATATTTCGAATTTAAAAGGAGACATTTTTATATTTTACGCACAAATTTATTATTTGAGCAATCTGTATAACACATAACAAAGAAGCATATATATATAGTTATGCACCTTTAAGATGGGATACGGTAGGCCTTTTGCAAGAGCTCGCGATAATTCTCGCTCCATTTGGTGTACTGAAAGGTTTATTTTTATTTTTATTTTGAAGTTGCTCTAATTTCATAATTTATAGATTTGTGAATCCATAAAAGAAAAGAAAGAGACAAAATAAACTGCCAGGTGTTTTTTGTGATCCTTTATTTTACTTGACATCAACAAATCCGAAAAGACGATGCTTTCAAAACAATTAGAAAAAAATATCAGAATTTGAGCAGCTTGCGATGTCTAGGAAAGAGAGCAAATAAATATGAGCTTGTAATTCTTCCAATCGAGAGAACTTGTGTTAATCGTCTAAAATGGAATGGCGCCCACCTTCGGAGATCTCGAAGCGCTCGTTGAAGAGAAGATCTTGGAAGGCATTGTTGCTCATGAACATGGCTGAATATGCACAATCTGTTTTCGTATTTTCATTTTCCGCTGCGACGACATAAGTATTCTAAAGCAAATTGTTAGAGCTCGAGAGAGGAAAGAGAACAAGGAGAAAGGGAATAAGAGGAGATAGACATACGAACTGATGGATCAATCAGGGACAGACCGATGTGGATACGGAAGAAAATATAAAAAAAATTCGAGTTAGAGCGCTAATGGTAAGTTAAAGTAGGAAAAATATTTTGTAGATGCAATTTATCAGACAACATAAAGCATATTTTGAAATAAAAGAAACTAATGATTAAAAATACAAATTTAAACAGACAAAGTGTAAAATTAGTAGAAAGGATTTCAGAATGGCTTACTTGAGAGCGATATGTTCACGTGTTGCAGACCAATGCGAACCTGTCAAAATAAATACTGAAAGCATAACTATTTCATTTCTTAGAATTAAAGAATAATGGAAATGCATAAATAATATGTATAGGCGACAAAATTATGTGTGATTTTGTAGATAAAAAAGATGCTTTATTATTGTAAATTGAAAACAGAAAAAGGAGATTGATTATCTGACTCTTAAGTTTTTTCAAGATTGTAAAAAAGCAAGTAAGACAAAATGTAAAAAAAAAACTGAACACAAAAGACATGAATCAATAAAATAAAAACCATGAGCTGTGCATGAATGACGTCGGCAGAGAAGGCCTTGAAGGGCGAGGTAATCTTCGCTTCTGCGACATGCCACCTCGGGTAGTGGAGAGCAACTGGAAATCTTTCATCTCTTTCTTTCTCTCGCTCTCTCTCTCTCTCTTTCTCACCTTCTCCCTTTCTTTAACTCTCTCGCTCATTCTCTCTAGCTCCCTCTCTTTGTTTCTCTCTCTTTCTCTCTCTTTCTCTCTCTCTCTCGCTCACCAAGGAGCGACGCGCCAATCGAAATGGTCGGCAAGAAGACGAGTGATGATGTCGCTTTGCTCCGCCGCAACCCGGGCATCACAATCAGGAAGGCAAGCGAAGGAATCGCGAATAGGCACACGAGGCCGAAGACCTGAAAATGGGAGTGAGAGAGAGAGAAAGAGAGAAAGGAAGTTGATAAAGAGGTAGAGAGAAAGAGAGGGAGAGAGTGATAAAAAGATGATGAGAGAGTGCGATAATGAGGGATAAAAAGGTCGTTTGAATCTCGCGCCAAACCTGTGTGTCGAGAATGACGGGCGTGCGATTGTCGCCGTACCAAGTGGGCGCGCCATGCTCGCGAAAGGCGCTGAACCATCCTAGCATCCGCCGAGGAGGGGTCGAGGGTGAGCCCGGCTGGGGAGAGGTCACCCTGCCACGCCCCTTCTCAAGGGACAGGCTTCGCCCACGGGGTAGGCCAGTCACCCCCCAGAGTGGACTACTTTGTATACAACTAGACGAGTCGGCTCCGTGTTCTGCAGATATAAACTGGATGGAACGTAAGCCATAAATAACGCCGTATTCGAAAATCTAACAGTGTATGATGCAAATTCTGTAAGTAGAACCTGCTGCACATCAATAAATGTATTGATGCGATAAATTCGATGATAAAAAGTCTCGACAGAAAAAGGAAAAAGGATAGAAGAAGAGAAACAAATCGCCAGAAATGATTGCAAAGGGAAAGATAAAGAGAGATGTGATAGAAAAAGAGAACGATTGATAAATGGCATCGCCCTGAGGCGGTTAGTCACTCTCTGTTGCTTTCTCTCATCTCTCTCTTCTTATCGATATCTAAACAGGAACTGCGTTCACGTCTAGGCTATATGTGTTGAAGGGGTTCTATTTGCATTCATATTCATATTAATGGCTGAATAAGGGAGAGCTATGTACAAATGCATGTGATTAAAAGAAATTTAATAAAACCTTTTAAATTATTCCACGCTATTATAAATGTGTGCAGTTTGAGAGAGAGTGGAGAGAGAAAGAGAAAGAGAGAGAGAGAGAGAGAGGTAAAGCATCAAAAATAATTGCAGCCTTTCGTCTCCTTATTTGGACGGTTGCAGAAGGAGGAAGGCCTTCCTCTGCAATCTATCTACAGCGCGTCGAGAGTGCTCATTGGTGCTTGACGGATATGAAAGAGCTGCTGCTCTACGTGCGACTTGCGGCAGAGCGTGGCGGAAAGGAAGCGGAGTCTCACACAACAGCTGAGATGTGACAGAGAAGAGATAGAGGGAGGAGAGGGAGGGGAGAGAAAGAGAGAGAGAGAGAGGGGAGAAGGAAAGAGAAATAGAGAGAAATGGCGAAGAAAATGAGTTATGCCATCATAGACATCATCTAATACCACTGTTGCTGACTAAGACATCTTCAAGGAGGTAGACTGTGAGGAAAGAGAGACAGACAGGGAGAGCGAGAGAAGGTTAGAGACAGAGAGGCAGAGAGCGAGAGAAGGTTAGAGACAGAGAGGCAGAGAGCGAGAGAAGGTTAGAGACAGAGAGGCAGAGAGCGAGAGAAGGTTAGAGACAGAGAGGCAGAGAGCGAGAGAAGGTTAGAGACAGAGAGGCAGAGAGCGAGAGAAGGTTAGAGACAGAGAGGCAGAGAGCGAGAGAAGGTTAGAGACAGAGAGGCAGAGAGCGAGAGAAGGTTAGAGACAGAGAGGCAGAGAGCGAGAGAAGGTTAGAGACAGAGAGGCAGAGAGCGAGAGAAGGTTAGAGACAGAGAGGCAGAGAGCGAGAGAAGGTTAGAGACAGAGAGGCAGAGAGCGAGAGAAGGTTAGAGACAGAGAGGCAGAGAGCGAGAGAAGGTTAGAGACAGAGAGGCAGAGAGCGAGAGAAGGTTAGAGACAGAGAGGCAGAGAGCGAGAGAAGGTTAGAGACAGAGAGGCAGAGAGCGAGAGAAGGTTAGAGACAGAGAGGCAGAGAGCGAGAGAAGGTTAGAGACAGAGAGGCAGAGAGCGAGAGAAGGTTAGAGACAGAAAGGCAGAGAGCGGAGCGAAAAGCTGACGTGCAGAGAGGGGAGAAGAGGATGAAGAAGAGAGAGGATGCAGCGAAGGGACAGCAAGGTTGCCAGCGGCGGGTCAAACCCGTTTGCAACTCTCTTTCCCTCTCATTCTTTCTCTTCATCCCTCACCCTCCTCTCTCTCTTTCTCTCTCTTTCTTTCTCTCTCTCTCTCTCTTTCTCTCTCTCTCTCTATCTCTGCACCGAGTGTTGCGCCACCGCATAGCGGCTAAAGAAGCGCAAAAAGTTGATGAAGCACCCACCGCAGTAATGGAAAAAAGAAACACGGAGAATATGAGTTCATGCGATAAGGGAGAGAATTAGACGTTTTCAGCAGACAAGAAAGAGAGAAATGGAGGGTGAGAGAGAGAAAGAGAGGACGAGAACAGAGATGAGAAACAGAGAGTGAGAGGGAGAGCGAGACAGCGAAATTTAACAAAAAAAGGCAAAAACGGAAGCAGAGTTGACCGCCGAGTGCCCGCAGGCCAGCTCCACTTGCGAGGAAGATGATCATAGAAAGTGGTCCGTGATGAATAGAAGAAATGGAGGACGGTCGCGAAAGGGAGAGGAAGAGAGAGAGAGAGAGAGAGAGAGAGAGAGAGGAAGAAGAAAGAGAGTGAGAGAGAGAGACGAAACAGAGAGAGAGACACACAGGCAGAGAAAGAGAGCAAGAGAGAGAGAGAGACATTGCCTGGAGCTATGCAAGAACATTCATGGAAGAACCGAAAGCAGAACGTAATTGATAGTGCGCGGTGAAGACAGCAGTTTCTCTCCTTGAAAAAAGTGCAATCAGCGGGAGACCGCGGCGAAAGAGTGGGAGCCTGTGAATGTGAAGTCTGGACATCATGAGTGGCGATGAGAAATCGGAAGAGAGAGAGAGAGAGAGAGAAAAGCAGAAAGAGAGAGAGAGAGAGAAAGAGAGAGAAGATGTTGAGAGAAAGCAGAGAAATGGAGAGAGAGGGAAAGAGAAAAATAAAAAAAGGAGAAGACATGAAAGAGATAATTAAACTTTGGAGATGAAGAAGTGAAGGCTTCTTTTCTGCATTAAATGCACCGTGCCTGGTTGCGCTGTTGCAGGCAGCAGCAGTAGTGAGGGAAAAGAGGAGGAGTGAGGGGCAGAGTGGGGGAGAGACAAGAACGGGGAGAGGGAGAAGGAATGAGAGAGAAGGAATGAGAGAGGAGAAGAGAGAAGGGAGAGAGATAGTGTGAAAAAGGAGCGAGACAGGAGAAGAGAGAGAAAGAGAGAGAGAGAGAAAGAGAGAGCGAGAGAGAGAAAGAGAGAGAGAGAAAAAGGGATGACGTTTCGATATCAAGTCGGGCCCATGCCATACAAAACATTCTCTCATGTCTTCTACAAATCTCTGTTTTATTTTCATTTCTATGAATGTTTAGAGCAGATATGCATATAAAATGGGAAGACTTTTGTAGAGAAGTATACACAGCAATAGAAAAAAACAGGACACAAAAATAAGATGGAAAGAATGAAGAAGAAGTCGGGTCGGAGAGGCCGGCATGAGCCTGCAGATAGAGGGTCGGGAGTGCGATGAAGGCTGCAACGGGTTTGGAAAACACTGCTAGAGCCAGCTTGAGGCGGCGTCTGTGCATGTCTTGGACGTGACCCCCATCCTGACGGTTCTGGTGTATTCCTTGTCATAATGAGCACAAGCAAGTATCGGTAGGGCGGGAAGGCTGTCGCCATAAGCTTTAGCCTTCGCTAAGCTTTGCCTTTCATCCTCTCCGCCAAGTATACCCGCGGCGCACATGCCTAGACACGTACGTAGCAGCTGATAGGGCCGGTGAGAGAGAGAGAGAGAGAGAGTGAGAGAGAGAGAAACAGAGAAGGAATGATAGAGAAGTGAGCGAGAGATAGATGATAAAGAAAGGGAGAAAGAGACAGACAGCGAGCCGCTCAGTTCAGTTTAGCGCAAGTGCGAGCTGCAACTACAGTGGCTGCCTTTCTGTGACTGTTCGACTGTATCAAGGCCATCAGAACTCATTCTTTTATCTCTGCCTCCTTTTCATATCCATCTCCCTCTTGCTCTATTCTCTTTTCTCCTTTCTTTCTCTCTTCCATGTCCTCACTCGATCAGACACTTCTTTATTCACCCCCTCTTTTCTCACTTCGTAGCTGATGAACACTTGAACTGCTACTTTTCGCTGTTCTTCTATTCTTTCATTAAACTCCCCAAGGGCAATGGTTTTTAATGCTTATAAATGTCATCGTTTCCTTCGTGATAGTTTACTTTTTGAGGCGACATGGCAAACAAATATATTTTATTCGAAAATTCGGCTTGATCGCTTTTTCAATGCATCAAGCAAGATGCGATCGAGATGGTAAGTTGTATAGCTCAGTAGGGACAGAGAGAGAGAGAGAGAGAGAGAGAGAGAGAGAGAGGGGAGAGAGAGATAGGAGAGAGAGGGCAGGAAAGAGGGAAGAGGTCGAGAGAGAAGCGAGAGAGAGAGAAGAGAGAGAGAGAGGGAGAGAGGACAGGGACGAGAGAGAGAGAGGGAGAGAAGAGAGAGAAAGAGAGAGAGAGAGAGAGAGAGGGAGAGAAGAGAGAGAGAGAGAGAGGGAGAGGAGAGAGAGGGAGAGGAGAGAAAGAGATAAGAGGAGAAGAGAAAGAGGGAGTGAGAGAGAGAGGAATGAGAAATATATAAAAACGAGGAGTATCATAGAAATACACAGCAAATTCCCACGCAATAAACTTGTTGAATCATCAACGAATTCTAAACAGGATGCTTCAGTTAAACAAATAAGCCGTACAGAATAAACAGTGTTCAATAAAATCGCATTTCTACTCCTCATAGATGATATACCAGGATAGGAAAGAAAAAAGTATACCGTAAAATGCAGGCAGAAGCAGAGGGAAATTTCATCTCTTGCGAACATATTAAAACATATATATTCTATGCGCTTGGAATGTCGCATCAAAGAGAAGAATAAACGAAATAAAGATATTAATAGAATAAAAGACCAAAATAGGCTCACTTGTTGCTAACTTTCTCGATGAAGAACAGCGAAATACAGTAATCATACAGTAAAATAACAAACGTCCAGGGAAAAAGGGATGACGAATGACTCATCACGCATAATTTAAAAAAAAAATAGGAACACAAACAGGGATAGAATACAGTCACATCTCGGAATAAATATATTATAAAAGTTCACGAAGTATATAAGTAAAATCGAATTAATATTTTAGTGTGATGTTGGCAAGCATGCGATACTGTAATCTCCACACCATAATTCACTCTGCTTCCTCGTCAATAGCGTTATCCGCTGCATGGCTGACAGGCGCCTCCGACTTCACAACGACATGGCTCTGAAAGGGAAAAAATCAATTCACCTTTTTTGATATGGTGGGAGGAGCCTCGCTCTTTCTCTCTCTCTCAGCTAACCTTGTTGATGTGCACCGTGAGCTGCTCTGCCGTAGCGAATGTCTTGGGGCAGTGATGGCACTCGTTGAGATAGAGAATGTCGTCATCGGATGGGTGTGCGGTCTGGAAAGAAATATATGGAAGGTCGGGGTGCATATCTTCTTATTCGACAATTTTTCTTATTAATATAAAGGAAACTCATATATTGCTGATTTAATGTTTTTCTCGGTTTTAGGGCTCACAGTAAAACAAGCCAAGAAAACCAGGAGGAGGATAACCAGTAGAGATCCATGGAGACTTTTTAATAATGATTTGATTTTGATGAATGAAAGGAGTAACAAAGGAAGCACATGGGAGGATAGGAGGATGATAAATAGAGAGAGGGAGAGAGAAAGAGAGAGAGAGAGAGCATGAGAGAGAGAGAGAGAGAGAGAGAGAGAGAGCAACCGAACCGTGACATGAGTGCGAAATGCCGAATAGCTCGGGAACCTCGCCGAGCACTTCGTGCAGCGATCGATGATACGAAGAGGTCGATTGGCCCTTATATAATTATTACTTAAATATTTAAAAACATTAATCGAAAATAGAATAATGTCAAAGTAAAAAATTAATTTTAAAAGTGAATAAATTTCCTGGCAGTAACATATACTTCCTCATATCAGAACGAATGTGGCAAAAGGAGGGATGGACAGTTTGGCAAAGCAAGAGAAGACGCAGAATGAGAGAGATGACAGGCATACGGTAGCACTAAAATTCTCTAGAACTGCCCAATATGGGAAGAAAGACGCACGAGCCGGAGGCGCTGCTGCCGCCATCATCAGGAACTTCTTCCTTGACGGGGGCACTCCCTCCTTCCCCCGTGTCGGTCGCGCTGAAGAGAATATTTACAATAATTTTTAAGGCAATATCAGAAATAGAACACGCTAAGGCTGCCATAATCAAACATAATTATAGTTTGTAAAAAAAAAACAAAATGATGAACAAAATTATTAGTGTAAAATAAAAAAGAACTGTAAAATAAACATGATTATGATAAGCAAAAAAAGAATGAAATATGATATTTAAATAGCCTCCACTCCATGGAGTTGTCAATGTCGCCAGTTGTGTCTGCCTCGTTAAGAGTTGCCGTTGTGTTGCTGGCCAGGAAGTCATTGCGGCGATGCTTCATCTATAGTTCACCATTATGTTTGGTGTAATTTATTATTATTACATATATTAAATTTTAAAAAAGTTAAATGAAGAATATTTATTTATTAGAACAAAAGATCCAGACGCGAAAATGCTTCTTCATTGTGCTATCGTGCGCGGCCGCGTACATGCAACCAGGCTCGTCGCACTTGAACACCGCGAACTTGTTGTAGTACAGGTCAGGGTGCATCTGAAGAACGAGTGGAGAGAGAGAAAGCAGATTGAGAAAAACTGAGATTGTAAAACAGATGAAACAATATTAATTAACAAATAAAGATGAGACTTGCATTCTAACCTTGTTGGTATGAGCGAGAAGAGCCTTCCTCGAATTCATAAAGCGGCCGCACCCCTCGCATACGAGGGTTGCTTGGCCGGAATCTGTCAGTGCTTCCGCCGGCGCCTCCTCTGCTACCGGCTCTTGGCGCACCTCGGAAACGGCGCGTCCTCAAGCAAAGATCATTTCTTATTCCTTCCATGACTGGACTAATAAAGTTCGTGAAAAAACACACAAAGCCACTAGGATGCTAAAAAATGTTTGACATTAAAGGCAGTAAAGAATATTTTTTATCTCTGAGAAAAGAGAGCGGGAGAAATGACTAAGTAAGCTAAGAATGCGACTCTTGGCAGCGGGAGTCTCGCCCCCTACGACGACGCCGCCCCTCCGCTGTCTCATCGACGGAGGCGCGAGCGAGTAGCGGGCATTCTTCATCGCCGACGAACACTTCGTTCGCATGTGGTTGGCGAAGCCTCTCCCGCTCGTGAACGTTCGCCCGCAAGCAGTGCAGCGGTGCACAGGAATCTTAATTATTGTGCTACGGTCATTACTTATTTATTACTATCATATATATTAATTCGTTATAATCTTAAACTTTCATTCCTTATCATAGTGCATCATTATTAATTCCTTATTGCTGACTTATACCTCTATATATTTTTCTATTTTTGATCGTAGGATATATTTATTGTTTTGCAATACAATTATTTACTATAATCATGTTGCATACGTTGCGGACCCGTATTCTCTGATCCATAAAAACCTAACGAATTTTAAGTTAAAAAAATCCCCCTGCTAATTCTGTTTTTAGCTTCATTCTTTTAATTTCAAAACGCAAAAGACAAATTTTTTAAGTAAACAAATCAAAATTAATATTAAAGCAAAAAGTAAAAAAAAACCACTAAATACAACCTCTTTCTCTCCTCCGTCTTCTTCTTCCTCCTCATGCCCTCCATTCTCCACGTCATTCCTCTCATCCTCTTCGTCGTGCATTTTCCTATAAATATCTTATCTTTTTTTCAATCGACACAATTCGTCTGCATCAGTTCTTCATAAACTAGTAAAATGTTATAAGAAAACGGAAAGAATTAATAAACCTGTTATGCTGGAGGCCTCCAAAGAGGGGCGTCCGCTCGCCAACCGGGGCTACTCCAGGAGTAGCAGAATTCTTGGGCCGAGGCCGCTTCCTTGCCACCGACTTGTCCAGCAGCTCCAGCAAGAATGCAGCGCGGCTCTTGTGATTGCGCTTCAAAATGAAACATCTATTTTTCTCTGTTTTCATTCAAACAATTAATACCATAGCTACTTTTTTCAATTGAACAATTTTTCTATCTTAAGCCTAAGACTTGTTCTTTGAACCATTTTTTTTTTTACAGTTTCGTAAAATTCAAAGATATATTTTCTATATGGTTGCTGCTTGAAGAATTAAAGAAGATCCAGACGGGATACGTGAAAAAAATTTCCTTAAAGAGGTTGTGCATGGACCTGCAACCTTACATTACTGTCTGCCTCTCTCGTCTTGCATTTTCTGATTACAGTAGTTGTTACGATACAGCAAAATAACAATAATAATAAAGGAGAACCCTGATGTGGAGACGGACGCCATCGAGTCTCCTGGAGACATACAGGCAATCCTCGAGGCTGCATTCTACGCCGCCCTCTGCCAGCACAACCTCTCGGAACTCCTCCGGATGTTCTTCCTGAAAAATAATACATTTATATTTCTTCTTTTTCTTTACTATCTCAATCAAATTACAATCATTATTGTCATTATTATTCATTGTACTATAATCATTAACTCAATAGAGTTCAGCGTCAAAATCTCTATCCCATATCTTATCCAATTCTGTGATCCAGCTAGCAATTTTAATAATAACTATTTTTTCCTTATAATACAATAGATAATAAATAAATGAATAATTTTAAATTAACCATCTGATGACGTGTCTGATGTGTTATGCTATTCGTATGTTTGCCACAGTAGGTGCAGTTGAGTCCGCCTCTGGGGTCTGAGATGGAAATTATCAGTTATTTCTCCTCTCCCTTTCACTCTTCCTTTGCCAAGCTCTTACCAGGAAATAAATCTGGGGAGTCACAAAATTTGGGTGGGTCTGTGAACTAACGTCACCTTTTTAACCCTTGCTCTTACCTCTTCACAGAGCCCAAAACACTAATATTGCAGTGAACGAATGAGTTGTTCAAATACAAAACTTTAAGCAGAATAAAATAGTTGTATTCAGCGGAGCCCAAAATGCAAACCATTCTAGTGGCAGTTGGGAATATCTTTCACATAATAAATAAACTCACATCCCTAATTGAATAACAAGAAGCCGGAAAAGTAGTATTCGCCCCAATTTGATGTGAAAGAAACCGAACTAGTATGAACAAATTTTGTTTTTGCTTTCTGGTGGTGAACCTATTGGAAATGCATTTGATGTGAGGGGAGGAGCAGCAATGAAACACTGAAGATATCCTTACTTCTGCCGCTCGCCGTCGGCGGCATCACGGACGTCGCGCGAGCGGATGGCGCCGAAGTGAATACGCTAAAATTAGTCGGAATTCCAGCCCCAGTCTTTGGCGTTCCATCCACAGCGCCACGCGTGCCTCAAATGAAAAAAAAACCTTAAAACAAAATTGGTAAGCTACTTTATCTACGATTTTATTGCAGAAATGGCATAACAATTTACTACGCTATAATTTTAAATAAGGTAATAAAAAAACCAGTGCATTTCTAAGCGTGACCCACAAGGAACAAAACTAATGGCAATAATGCATTCTAGATTTATATAATATTTTAAAGAAATATAGACAATTATTTGAATGAAAAATAATTTAAATAAAATAACTTGAACGAAGTACCTGCGCGAGGAAGAGTTGCTGGCTTATCCGTGACCGATGTTGACGACTTCACGGTAGCAGCACTCGAAGTCGCACCACCAGGCTGATCAAAGCTATTCGTTTTTCAGAAGAAAAAAAGTTGATTTAAAATTTTTATCCCATTTCCCGAAACATATACCGAAACATATGAAGCAGTAAATCCTAACAATTACACGAACCCTACTATATAACAATCAACATTAGAAATGTAACATCCTAATTTTGCAACAACCAAAAAACAAGGTTTTTGGACTGGAACCACCGAAAAATTACGTGAGATTTTAATTAGCCGCCGCCATTCGCACTCTCATTCGGGCGTTCTAAATTCACCCAGCGGGTTTGTCAGGCATGCGAAATAGCACGCGAGAATGAGAGAGTGCCTCCCTACAATTAGGAGTAACGCGAGGCTATACAAATCTGCAATATTAATTTTTTGTCGACCATCCTCTTTTACAAGCCGGAATATTTTGTAAGGAAAAAATGATATGCCGCCACCTTCTGGAGCAAGAGATTGACAGCGACCGAGAAGGTCTTGGCAAAGTTGACATGGAGGACATCCTTCATGGAAGTACCGAGGTCTTGCTGCTCGATTGGAATCAACTCCAGCACCGACTGAAGAGATTCGCGGACTGCCTAAATATACAAGCAGAAATTAAGATAAAACCTCTCATTATTTTCGGTGATTTGCATAATGTTATATTCATAGGGAACGCAACTGAACGAGTAACTAAAAACAGTGAATAAAAGCCACTGTCGAGGACCCAGAATATTAGAGTGGGGAAGAGGTGTTGGGCCGCGGAAACCAAGGTGGGTTAGCTGTTTCTGCCTACATGTTCCTCAAGAACATGGTGGGGTAGGGCTCAGGGGAGGCCAAAAATCATTGCGGGCCTGTCAGATCAACAGTACCCTTTTCCCTGGCTAAAATAAAATAAAAAGAAAAGAAAAAATTAACCAACTTAATTGAATGCCCTAGAGCTGGTTTACAAAGTTGGATTACACACGCAATATCATTCTCCTTGTCACCAGGAAAATAAAAGTCCATACAGTATTCACACCCGAGGACTGTACCCCACAACGCACAAAGTGACTTAACTACTGTACAAGAAAAGGATGCTAAAATGACGAAAACGCAATATGCGGCAAATAAAAACAAGATACACTTTTCATATGAATCTAAAAATATAAATGAATAACCCGTCCACCGATTGGAGGTTGTGCATCATCACCGTGAAGTTGAACTAGGGTTTAAAAGGCCAGTCAATTATATATCCACCTTGATTTTGGGACTTCCAGGAGCCATACCCTCTCCAGATTTTGACGCAAGAATTCTGTTCTTACCCTGCACTCCTGCGCTGCGGGCCCCAAGCCCCGTGCCTCCCAAGCAGTGAACAGTGGCGTTTATTCCCGGATTCCCTCTCTCCACCACTTCTACTCCATCCATTCTGTAGGCCAAACATCTTACAAGTGTGTGCTTACAAGTAATAATCTAAAAGAAAATTAAAACTAAACTGGGTTCTCGCCAGTGCTGAAAGGGCAAACCAGGGCAATAAAATGAAAAATTGGTCACCCGAGTGGCTACAGTGTTCCGAGCCTTCGGCCCATGGGTTATAACGCTGCAATGAATAAGACATATTTCAGCATTGGTTTCAAGGGAAAGTTCTAGAAACTTTCTAAATAAAATTGCATGCATTAAATAAACTTAACAATACTGCTATCATCGATGTGAGAGATAATGATATCATTCTATAAACTGACGAGTTCAGGCTGGCCGTCGATAACGTTGGCAAGGACTGAGTTCATCTCCACAATCAGTCGGTCATGGGAAGACATCTGAAGATTACCCACGCCGCGGACCTGCCAATATTATTGCTTCATTGGATTCTAAAACTTATCACAAAAACATATGTCACTTAATCTTTTTCTTTCCAATATTATTATTATCAATAATAAAAGTTACTACGATTAAGATTAAAACTTATTATGAACATGACCGCTGTCACGATTATAAAATTAAAATTCAAAAAAGAACACTGTCCAAGGGAGAATTAAGACACTAACGAAGTCGATGGAAGAGCGGATGTTTCTGTGTAGATCTTCTAGAGTAGCCATATCGGAAAGTAAGGAAGTTGAAGGAAGAGAAGGAGAGAAAGATTGGTGGGGCAGAGAGATGAGAGACAGGCATAGAGGGAGACTGATAGACGACACAGGCTAAAGAGAGGGGGAGAGAGAGAAAAAAACGAAACCATCGACACAAAAAGTAGTGGGCGGCAATAGCCGGAACAACAACATGAACATTATACGATACGTTTATTTGGGCAGCGAGTACCCCTGAGGAATATCCCAGCCCAGGCTCTTTAAAAACATCTTATTTATTAAGAATTAAACAACTGCGGACAATGCCAATAGTAATAAAATAGAGATGGACGGGTGCACGGAGCCCGCGCTGAAGTCCATGTCTAGGGAATGTAAGAGGAATAGATAAGCGACGGCTGCAGAACGGCATGACCTAGCGATGAGGAATAACGGGAAGTGGGCACTTGCTGCAAGAAAACAACTAAAGCAGAACGACTCAAGGAAAACGCAAAACAAGCTGAATAAAAAAATAGAACGACGTGAGGAAGAAGGTGACAGCAAATAGGCATGAAAAAGCGAAGAGCGCAAAAGACAAGGGCTACCTTCATACTTACTCAGAAACAAGGGAAGATGAAGGAGCATCGCAGCAATAATAACTCAACGGGATGGGTAGAGTGATTAAAGCAATGAATCGTATGGGCGAACAAATTTGAATGAAATTATGCACGCCATAATTTTGGTGTAAGCAAAACTCGAAGGATACGGTAGCTGATACTATATTAATTAACGGCCCCTTATTTACACAAAAGAGGAATCTTGGTTCCTAAACAAAAAATTTCGGTTTTGTCCACAAACTGTAATCTCATTCAAACTTCATCATAGTCTATTCGATTTGATTTTTTAAGCTCTTCAAATTTCGCTGCTATGAATTAAAAGCAGTCCAAAGGATGAAAAAAAACAGTCCAAAGGACTTTTTGGTAATTAGGCCAATTTCTGGTGTTGCAATAGTTATTCTTTGGACCCTTTTTCACGTAACATTTTAATATAGTTCTTTTATAATATTATGTGGAAAATATTTTACAATACCCATTAAATCCAAAGCATAGCTGTTGTGACGCTAGAAATTGTTCTAAAAACACAAAAAGCCAATTTTCGGCCCTTAGACTAATTTTTGCATACAAATCATAGGAGCAACATTGTAAGAGCATAAAAAATTGCATTCCACTATTCCAATTTGCTCTTCATTATAGTGTGAGAAAGACCAGATAAACCGGGTCAGATAGAGCTTTATAATCAAAATTTGAGGACACTTTTTTTGAGAATATGTGTTGCAATGCTGATAGTTGAAGGCGACATTGCTGAACATGTTTTTGAACATTTTACAAAATAGTCATTTGAAACATTGAACATCCCCACCCCATAACGGTTATTCCATTATTCGTTGAAGTTCTTTCATGATATTCCACTTAAAAGTGCTCCAAAAATAAATAAATAGGATTTTAAGAAGTAGCGAATGTAAAAAAAATTTACGAAAACTCCTTCGAAGCCAGCTGTCACTACGATGAACTCAGACTGAACTTCCGTTTTATCTCCCATTGTCAGCAGGTAAGCAAACCGGAAATGTTCGGGTAATGTTCCGTTTTCTTCCTCTGAATAGGCGAGAGCGAAACGCAAGGAGCGGCAATCGCGAGACACTGGGAGTTATGGAAAGAGAAGAGAGGAAGAGGAAGAGAGGAGACGTTCTCTTCAGGAAACAAAGGAAGATGCTGAAGATCTCTTCCATGCGCCTGGTAGTAAAAGGTCCAGCAAAAGCGATGAGCATTTCATGATCGATAATCTCACTATAAGCCTGCTGGTTTACTCTTTATCTTTCTTTCTTGCTCGTTCTATCTTGCTTCTCTCTCTCTCTCTCTCTCACTCTTTCTTTCTCTTTCTCGTTGACTTTCTCTTTCTCTTTTTCCTTTTCTTTCTCTCACTCTCTTCCTCTTCTCGCTGTTTTTCTTCTGCCGTATCTACAGTTATGTCGTTTTCTATTGCTAATTATCTCCCTCCCTCTTCCTAGTGCAGTTCCTTTCACTATCCCATTCTCTCATACTCCCCATTCTCTCTCACGATCAGCAACCCTTGGTTATCAATTTTCATACCAGTCTCTACCTTGCTCCCTTGTCATGCTCATTGTTGTCTTTCCTTCTAATCGCATTCTCTCTCTCTCTCTCTCTCTCTCTCTCTCTTTCTCTCTTTCTCTTTTCGGTCTCACTCTAAGCCTTTCTCTACTCTCACTCCCATTATCCTTCACATCTACCACCAAATTCCCCATTTCTCTTTGGGAAAACAACCAGCAAACACTGTGTCACCTCTGTTGCTGTTCATTCTTGGAATTTCAATTTGCCCCCCGTTTTCCGCTGCAGTCCAACGTATGTATGCAAACAAAAGAATCACTCTCCTCGCAATAAGAAACCTATTGTATATATGAGCATGATTTCCTTACTTTGCAAGAAATTTTTGACCTATGTATGTATTTTAATTTCATTATTACGCCAACTAATAGTAAAAGTTGGTTTTTTCTTCTCTATTGTTACCCGAATGGCGGATCGTGAAAGGCAGCAGAACTCGGCGGAAAGTCCAGTTCATCCCGCCATCGAGATGGTTAGACGACAAAAGATGAAAGAAACTTACAAGTTTCTAAGGCCAGAATCTTTGTGGATCTAAGGTCTTTTCATGCGCCTTTTTAATGTGGCAGATGAACAATAACAAAAGTTCCTTTTGTACTCTTATATTTATTATTATTATTTTAGAGGAATTTTAAATTAGTTGATATCTTTGTCTTGAAGACAGACGCCCGAGAGAAGAAGAAGAAGGGAGCGCTACCCGAATCGCCCGGCCAGCTCGATCACAGCGAAGGAGGCCAAGGGAGTCCCGTCATCATTGCAACACTGGAAAAGAGTGCCGCCGACTTTCTCCGGGCTCACCGGAAAGAATTCAAATATCTACTTTACATTGTCGGCGCACTCTTCTTGCATGGATACGTTGGTTGGTCCAAGAAGAAGAACTCGCCACGTTCTCGAGTTCTTTCTCTCTCTCTCTCTCTCTCTCACTCTCTCTCTCGTTATCTCTCTCTCTCTCTCGTTCTCACTTTCTATCCTTCTTTCTCTCTCTCCCTCTCTCTCTCATTCTCACTTTCTATTCTTCTCTCTCTCCCTCTCTCTCTCGTTCTCACTTTCTATCCTTCTCTCTCTCTCTCTCTCTCTCTCTCTCTCTCTCGTTCTAACAAACTATTTTTCACTCTCTCGCTGTCTCTGTCTCGCTCTCTTCTCTCTCTCTCTCTTCTTTCCATCTCTCTCTCTTCTCTCTCTCTCTCTCTTCATTGTTTCTGTCTGATTTTCTTTCCTTTTCAAACTAGCTAAAAGGAGTGATAAGAGTTTAAACAATGTCAGTCAGCAGACAACATCAGAAAATCCGCCGTCCACTCGGCAGTTGGAGGCCCGAACTATTTGTTGACACAAACATCATAATGCAACATCAGAGATGCTCCGTCCTCTCGGCAGATGGTGATGGGTGGGGGAAGAAAGGTACCGGAGCAAGTTGCCGGGTCGGGGAGGTCCCTATAGTTCTCCCCCCAAAAAAGCGACGGTTTACTACGGCGGCTCATTAGAAAGCGCGTGAAAAATAGAGTGGCTAACACCCACATTAAACAAAATTTAGCCACGACATTTTTGCGCGTGTGTAACTTAGTAGCATGTAGAAAACATGTAAACATGTTGAACAATATAAATTCTGAGTTTTAAGGTACTTGGTAGTTCATCGGAAATTTTTACCCGAATTTTTTGAAACTCGGGCTCAAACGGGCCTACGGGCCGGGCCCAAAATTCTAGGGCCCGGAAATGCTTCGGGCCGGGCCGGCCCAAAATTTTTGGGCCATTTACCGGCTCTGCTCCAGGCTAGCGGCGGCCTTGCTGTCCGTATTCCTTCTGGTCTTCATCATCTGGGACGCGTGGGCGGAGCCTGCTCGACTCGTTGGCCTGGGAGGGATGGCGGCGATTTTGTTCGCGCTTTACGCGAGCGCGGCGCATCGTGGAAGTTTACGTGGCAGGGTAAAAAAAGATAAGTGCACAATCCTTCTTCAATAAACCTAAAAAATAAATGTATATAATGAAGAGCTGTTGCTGTTTCTTACTTACAATTAGCAACTCTTCCTATGTTCCATGCCATCTATTTATCCCGCTTTTCTTGTCCAACATTCTTCACGGTCATGGTGCTTGCATTTCTCGCTCAATTTCTCTTCTCAAATACCCTTGCAACAAGTACACTTATCCATGTACCATAATTATATAATGTAAGGCTCTATTAGAAGCACCCTTGGAGAAGAAGAATTGCAAGATATTGGGTGTGTTTACACCTGCCAAAGTGCTACGCAGGTGCGTTGGTGGCCGGTGCTCTCCGGCCTCCTCATCCAGCTGGTCTTCGGCCTCCTCGTTCTCCGCTGGGACACGGGCAGGCAGGCGTTCGGCGACTTTTGTGATCAGGTAACAACAAATATTAATAACTACACTTTTTCAATGGGCAAAAAAATCATCCGAATAATCTGTACATGCGCATGTACGTGTGAAAAGTACATTAGTTGCATTCATCCATGTAATATTACGCTTTCTAATTTAATTTAAAAGACATTTCTTTTTCCATTGCTTGGACTGTAATCAATTGTTGAAGGAACTTGATAATCAATCCTAAAAGGCATATGAACTCTAACGGTGTCCTGCCGCGCGTTTAATCTGTCCAAAGTTTGAAATATGTTCGGAACTCTTGTTCGCAACATTGGCGTTGTTGTCACAGTCTGAGAACAAGCTGGCAACATTCGGTGCTCATCACATTCTAACAAATCTCTGCAAATGTTTTGTTAGCACGGGCATTCGAACCCAAGACCTGCAAACTGCAACGTAGTCACGTTACCCACGAGACCACGCTGCTACTTGGGAACGGCCCAGCTGGAGCAGCACACAATCTTTGCAATATCGGAAACCAACATATTTTCACCTACCTGACAATGAACGAGAAAACATTTTAACATATATTTTCGGATTCTTGTCTCCCGGCTCTACTGCACATAAAAAAACCGCCTTTTTCTTTAGAAAAATGTAGGATAGAGAGAGACGCAACACCTTGGCTCTCTCTAAGTGATTTTCTCAAAAGAAATGTAAACAATTGGGGCATATTTTTTCTCAGACTTCGGATGAGGAAACTTCTTTTTAAAGTGTAATCGTTCAAACTTACTTTTACACAACATTAAATAGCTCAAAAAATTCGCCTTTATATGTAGAAAAAGGTAGGGTAAAGAGAGACGCAACTTCCGAGCTCTCTCCAACTGTTTTGTGCTAAATTAAAGACTTTTGATTACATATGGTTGCATGTCTTCATAGCGTTTGACAGCTTGCCAAGCTGCGAGAGAGACACTTTAACGTTGTCCTTTAATTACGTAAGATACATCAGAAGAACCGCCTTTCTCTGCTGCATCGACCACCATAGAGAGAGGCGGCTCGTTTGGGCTCTCTCTATTTTTAATTATATTTTAAATAGCTTTTGTGCACATATGGCTGCATCTCTTGATACCGTTTGGCAACTTGACAAGATACGCAACGCGGCCGCGCCGCTACCTGGCTCGCTCGCTATTGGTCGAATCCTGAAATGGGCCAATGAGCGAGTGGGGCGGTGCTTCCGCGGGCTCGGCTATCTCGCGTGTCGCAGGCTCGAGGGGGCAGAGAGGGAGGCAGGCAGCGAGTGGCGACATCTTTTTTTCTCTGCCCTGTGCTATTTCGTTGGTGACGAGCAAAAGTACACCGGAGCAGCTTTTGCTCGCCACAACCTGCGTCTCCATCTTTGCGTTGTCTCTACATTTTCGTGCTTGTTCTGACCAAGTGACCACTTCTTAACTTCGAAACAGGAAGTGCACACAAGCGATAAAGTTATCACAAGCTGGATACATGTTCGGAAGACATGTGTATTAAGATAGGCTGGAACACTGCCAATTCTTTTGTTTCGAACATGTTTCAAACAAGATTGTTTTGAACATGTTTCAAACTTTAGACAGATTAAAGGGGCGGCTGATCTTCGCTCAAAAATTTTTTTGATTATCGCTCAAATTACTTTTACTCAAATGTTTTTCAACATTTCGCGATATTCTCGCTCAATTTTTTTTTTCAAATGAGCTATTATATCAGACGAAAATAAGGATGAATCCGATTTGAACGGAACTGTGAGTGAGTGAAGTAGTTAATAATCACAGAAACAAGAACCATACGACCCATATCAGGCCTAACGAAGCCAAGCGTGTCCGATTGGTTACCTCCTTCTTCAACTTTTTCTTCTACGGCATCTTCGGTGGTCCCACAAATATATACTGCAAAAAATCGCAAGCCTATAGTTAGTTTCCCTCTCACAGTCTTCTCCAAGAAGAGTATTCCAAGCTAAACAAGAGATTGAAGGGAATAACTTTGAAAAGCTCTCTTCCTCAATTCCTTCATTCCATCGCAACTCATATCGGTTGACCCCTCTAATATGTATGTACATAGCCATAGTGAAATTATATGACTGCTCATCTCCCTTTCTCTCTCGCTTTCTCTCTATCGTGGGAAGAGTAATTAAGGCCTGGACACGCTTAATTATTGCTGTTAAAATAGCATTCCTCCTTTTTTCGTCTGATTATGAAAGTTCACTATAATAGCTCATTTAAAAAAAATGAGCGAAAATCACCTACCATAAAAGAAATTTTACCGAAAATCACCAAATGTTCAAAAAAACTTTAGCGAAAATGATTTGAGGGAGAATCAGGGAACCCTCTCTAGCTCACACGATAGCGAAAGAGCGCGAATTCAAAATTGAATTGTTTGCTCCCTTGAGGTGGTGATCTTCCTACGTTACTCCGAGCACGGCACTCGCCTCGCCTCCTCCCATCTGCGGCCTCTCGCCCATCTTCGCCTTTTCGGTGCGCCACATCTTGTAGTATAAAAAGGTTAAGCGCATCGGTCATTTAGATGCATTGTCTAAAAAGAAGGATCAGTGATAATCAATGGGAGGGAAGGATGAAAGGGAGACTGAGTAGACATGTGTTGTGTCCTTCCGTGAGAGGCACAGGGAATAGCTGTCGGAAACCGAGGAGAGGAGGGAGAGAGAGAGGGAGGGAGAAGGGAAGAGAGTGGTTGACCGCCGTTTGGGGAATAAGAGAAAGAGAGAAGTGAACTGCGGAGTGAACTGGTGTTAACTCGTCCACAGACGGTTTAAATAGCTTTTTTAAAATTACGAGATTAACATATGCTAACTATTATCGTATTATAATTAATACTATGTGACTTAGGTATTTGCTATTTTTAAATAACAACACGTAAGAGTAGCAGTACATAATAAAAAATTGTAGGTGCTCCAAATAGTGATCTACGTCGGAGCGGTGGTCTCGGTTCTCTACTACTGGGGCATTGTGCAGGTGATGTGATGCACCTCTAAGATCTCACTTTTATTTCGGCTCTTTTTTCCTTGAATATAGTTATGTTAAGAAAAAAAATCTGGTCAGGTTTCGTGAATTTGGATTTCTTGTTTAAATATCTTATCCGTCTACCATAGGCCTTCGCAGTCGCGATGGGACGCGCCGTCTCGGCGTCGCTGCAAACTACTACTGTCGAGTCTCTCTACGCAGTTACATGCATCTTCCTCGGCCTGGTTAGCCACTCTCTCTCTCTCTCTCTTTCTCTTTCTCTCTCCTCTCTCTCTCTCTCCTCTCTCTCTCTCTCTTTTGATCTCTCTCTACTTCGCTTTCTTGCTCCCTCCATCTCTCTATTGATCACTGAATTTCTTTGCTGGGTGTTTGACGGAATAGATGGAAGATTGATCTAAATCTAAACGAGGCTGTTTTTCTCATTATTTGAGATGGTCGCATCAAATTAATTTTATGAAATCATTTGAACAATAAAAACATGTATTGCTAGAAATTCTTATCCACTACTTGATAAGACTGAATCATACGGCCGACAGAACACGGTGTTTGTCGTGGATTCCTACGCTTCGATGGAAGTACGAATCGAGAGACACTTTCCGTTGATTATGTTGTAGGCTGCTTTAAAGGACATATGAATAAGTGTGTGAGGAAGTAGAGCGAGGCTCCTCTTCTAGTGCGTGCGTACCTCGTCCGTCTCACTCTCTCCGAGCTGCACGCCGTCCTGGCCATCGGCTTCTCGTGCACGGCGGGCGCCGCCTTCGCTGCCTACGTCTCATTTGGCGCCTGCCCTGTCTACTGTAAGGCACACCCTCAAAAGACGCCTTTCTCAAGAAAAAAATTTCAGCTTTATTCAGTTTCATATATGCATATGTGTATGTACTACACACGTACATCTTTGTATGTACATACTTTCACATTGAAGTAACTTAACTTATCTAAATTAACTTAACTTAACCAAACTTAAACTTGTTTGAAGTGCTATCATCAACGCTAATGAGCGCGCCAGGCTCGCTGGCGCTTGCCAAGCTGCACTACCCGGAGACGGAGGCGAGCCGAACGAAGAAGGGCAGCGAGCTTCAGCTAGAGCATGGGTGCGTCCATGAAATACTCAGCTCAAACCATTATACAATTGGAGTAAAAAAAGGGCTCTGAGCAATATCATAAGCAATGTTTCTTGGTGATTTTGGACAACTTTTTTCACTCATGTATCGGTTCTATAGGATATACATATAAGCACATATGTATATATTCTTACAAACGACCGCAAATTCAAAACTTAAGTTATTTTCACTTGCTTGCTTAAAGGAACCGTTCACTGAATAATAACGTATGGTTTTGTGAGCATGTATCAATTCGCTTTTTGTACAAAACGTACATACTTCCTGAAGTCTTAACTTTTTTTTAAGTCGAAGAAGAGTCAAATATTTGCTGGCGCGTATTCAAAATGCCGTAAAGTACTACGGTAGAATGATTATCCTCGTTGAAGTGACGAATCGTCGGCTCTGGAGGCGCTGTCGGCGGGCGCCGTCACGGCCGCCTCCATCGTCATCGCCATCTTGGCCAACCTCATCGTGTTCATCGCGCTGCTCGCCTTTCTTGACGCCACCGTCGCTTACGCCGGCGAGCTCGTCGGTGTGTCTGGCTTCAGCTTCCAGGTAGATTAGTGGTGGGCGTGCGCGGAACACAGGGGAAGGAGGCCAAGGCTTAGTGCCACTCTCTGGAAGTTTTCTGCTGTGATATCCTGCAAACGATTGGCTTTCGATTTGATTTGTGTTGTAATCTCTCTCTCCCCGCAGCTTCTCCTCGGCTACATATGCTTTCCGCTGGCCTACGTGATGGGCATCACGGGCTCGATAGACGAGACGATTCTGGTCGGCCGGCTCATCGGCACCAAGACGGCGCTCAACGAGTTCATCGCATATCAGCAGCTCGGCGAGCTGGTCGAGCAGGGCAAGCTGACGGTTTGTGAGATTCCAGCAGGATTAAGGACTATGAAATACATGCAGCACCATCCCGAGTAAGGGAAGAAGAAGTGCCGTCAGTGCAAAATTCATTCATTTAAATGGAAAGAAATTAGAAGCACAGGCACGGGCATCCATGATAGCGACTTACGCATTTCGGCTTTTCCAACTTTGGCTCTATCGGTATACAGCTGGGCACCTTTGGCATGCTCGCTCCGGGTTGGTGAAAGCTGTTTGCCTTTTGGCGCCAAGTTTAAACGAGCTTTTGTGCGGTCTAGAGCGCAAGGCTGACGTGTCTCGTCTCGTCGTCCGCGCTCTCTTCGTCGGCTCGATGTGCTGCTTTTACACGGCGGCACTCGCAGGTCGACAACTAGTTTAGTCTAAATATTTCAAGTGATTATAGGAGTAATCGTGAGTGAGCCAATGGCATGTCCACGGGAGCGCGCGACGAACTGTTTCAACGTTACACTCGCCACACAACTCTTACAGAACGCGCACACCGAATTGTAGCTGTTACTCCCTTGAAGCATAAATATTTTTCGGTGATCGCTCTCCTTTAAAACAAGGAAATAACGGAGTTTTCTTAAAGATGCGCGAAACTCAACCGTAATCACTTTTTTCCTCACGACTGTAGTCACATCTCTAAATCACCCACTCTCTCGCCGTTGTGTTAGACAAAAAGGCGC
This sequence comes from Allodiplogaster sudhausi, assembly GCA_945643635.1. Classification (NCBI taxonomy): domain Eukaryota; kingdom Metazoa; phylum Nematoda; class Chromadorea; order Rhabditida; family Diplogasteridae; genus Allodiplogaster; species Allodiplogaster sudhausi. Next base: position 1,630,134 of record CALZFC010000062.1, on the reverse strand, counting down.
GAATTCATGATGCAGTTTTTGGCTCCGGTCATTGCAAGTTAATGACTATTTTTCAATAATGCCCGAACCCATCAAACACTTTTCGCAGGTCTTTCTTTTTGTATGTACATTTTCTGGCCCTTGCAGCTTCTCTCTCTCTCTCATTCTCTCTCTGTAACTTTCCTTCTTTCTATGTCACTCTCTCGCTCACTCTCATATTCTCTCTCCACCTCTATCACACTCTACACTGGTTTTCCATATAATAGAATAATATCCACTTATAAATTCCTTCAATTAATTTCTCGCCCTTAGACATTTACAATGGATTAAACACAGTTGATGGAGAGAACATTTATTTTTTAGCAACAATTATACGACTGGAAGTTATTTGAACTCGTAAACATATTCGCCTTGTCGTGGGGATCTAAAAACGTATAGCTGAACATGATGATTGCAACGACGGAGCCACCACTCGACTAGAAGAGTACTCATATTCAGGTAAATTGGACCTTTAAGCAAGGTAGTCGAGACATGCGTTTACAGAAGAAGAAAAAACTAATGTTAAGGAAAGAATCAAAACCCTAGAGGTTCACAAGTGTAAACAAAACATTGTTTGTGACGGTGACAGAAAAGACAAAAACGCATTCAAGGGCAAGAAAGAAGTAGAAGAGAATGAAACAATCTAAGCAATTACTAATGATCGAGGGCAAGACTGGAATGGGACTACAAAATCCAAAACAACATCAAATGCATATTCATGAAATGCGCACAATGTCGAAAGTTGTAAAGAAGGATATCTGAACACCGTACTTTGTGTGTAGTTGGGGACCATGAGGAAATATCAGTCCTGCTAGGACCGTGAAGATTGGGATTGTTTCTGCTTTCTATTCTTTGCTTCGTCAGTTACTACCTGTGCTCTCTTATAAAAATCGTCTCTAAATTTTCGCATTTCACTGGCTGCAATTAATATTCATTAAGTGATTGTGAAATGCTTTCTTCACGTGATGCCTCTCTTGCTCTCTATCTGCCCTTTGACTATTAATGCATATGTCATTTCCTCTCTGGGATGAGTTAACGAGTCTGTAATGGATGCGTTCTCGGGACCGTAAAGTAGAAGAAGAAAAGTTGGAGGCGGCGATGAAATGGGATAAGATTATGAGGCATTGAATATGCATGGCTTTCGGTGTCATGGCGCAGACAATGGGTTCCTATTATAGCACATCTCATGGCAGGGTGCCAATAAATCTCTCCTCGCTATTTCTTTTCTTCTTCTTTATCCCTCAACGCCGCCCGCACTTTCCGGCACCTCGCGTGTCTCCTCTTGTGTCATGCTACCGTAACCAGCGTCGACGGAGAGGGGCGCGGTTCCATGTTGGTGATGATGTTGGACGCTACCATTGTAATGCTGATACGGATGGTATACGGTAGTGGTAAGGGGTGGCGAGGTGTATTGAAGAGGCGACTGCACGTATGGCATACAATAGAGAGGTGGAGGAGGGTACTGTAGAGGAGATGGCGCATACGGTAAGGACTGCTGATACGGTAGTGGTGGGGCGTTGCCGGCGGCTGCAGCGTAGTAGAAGCGTTGCTGTTCGTGTGGCGGCGAAGCAGGCCCGGAGCAGTATTGCTCGAAGGGGACTGAAGGAGACTTTTACTTTTATTTCAATTAAGAAGAAATAAGATGTCTTTATTTGCAGCACACATGTGCCGTATGCAGGCAAATAGGTTATTCCCTTGACAGTGCCCCATATTTACCCTGGCACAAACAAGCTCAGAATGAGAAGAAGAAGAAAAAAGGAGGTCGGTGCCATAAGTAGTGTATTCCTTCTTTCTGAACGAACCGGCACAGTGCTGCTGGAAGTGCACGGGGTAGAACGTCGTCTGCTGCATCAACGGCTGCGGCTGCGGCGCTGCTTCCTGTTGCTGCGGCTGTGGCGGAATTACATATCTAAAGAAATTATGGAATTTAAAATGTTATAAACAAATTTCTTTTAATCTGACGATGTGAACTTTAACGACGGAATAATTAAAGCACTCCACAAAGGAAAGAATGTAGTGACGAGTCGGCTAATCAGCCCAGGTGAAAATGAATCTGAATATCTACGCTATGAACGGACCGTCCGCGTGTCATGCTTATTAATAACAAAACCAAAAATTTCACATAAATATCTGCGATCGCCCTCCTTAAAAATACCTGAGGTGCTGCTGCTGCGACTGCTGCAGAGAGGGTGCCTTCGCGGGGTCGGCGGCGTCGGCCGCTGAGAGCGGACGCGCCGTATCCCCGGAGGACGATCCGCCGGCCGCCGGCGCCGCGTCGGACGGCGGCGGCTCGAACTAGGAGGCAATAAAAAATTACCTCACTGTTTTTGCAATATCTTCAACAAGAACAAATATAGGTTTTCTAATGAACAAGTGCAATGAAGTCTTCAAAATTGAGTTTTGAGCTCAGTCAGTAATAATAAAATAGCTGACACTACCTGCGGCGCCGAAGGGTGGTGGTGGTAGACGGGAAGGGGCGCGGGCGGCGATGCCAGAATGTACGGAGCACCGCCGTAGAAAGCGGCAGGTGGAGCACCAGTTGGCGCAGACTCGCTGCCTGTCGAGAAGAGTGTCGGTGCCGGCGTACCTGCACGTAGGCGTTTGAAGGGAGAGAGAGAGAGAGAGAGAGAGAGAGAGAGAGAGAGGGAGAGAGAGGGAGAGAGGAGGAGAGAGGGAGAGAGAGGGGAGAGAGGGAGAGAGAGGGGAGAGAGAGAGAGGGGGGAGAGAGGGAGGGAGAGGGAGGGAGAGGCATAGAAGCAAATAAATGAAGAGTGAAAATGACAATGAAAGCGAAAAAAATCCGAGGACAACGGAGTGACCAACCGTATCCACTGTGATAGAAGCCGTTGTACTGATCGACATACCTGAAAATGAGAAAACGATTCCAGAAGAAGTAATAGGTTTAGATTTTGGCAGGAATTTTTAGTATTTCAGAATAACTCACACGAAGTTTGGCGGACGAGCCGGTGAGAAGGGCGTCGGAGGAATCGTTTGATATGCAGGCACGTAGGCGTGCGGTGGCTGCTGCGCCGCCGGCTGCTGGGGTCCTGTCACGAAATCTTGGTTACGGTAGAAAGGATCGGGCGGCGTGTACGCGGCCGCAACGCCGCTGTCTTCGATGCATATGCCGTTTTCCGAGTGAGGGCCGGTCGCGTGGTCAGAGTAGTCTGCAGCACGCCCTGGAAGGAGAAAAGTTAGATTGATAAAGAAAGGGAAAGAGAGAGAGAGAGAGAGAGGGAGCGAGTAAGGAAGAGACGAAAGAGGTAACGAGAGACAAAGAAAAAAACGAGAGAGGGGGGAAAGAGATAAGATAAATTGAGAAGGAAAAAAAATATATGTTATTCATTTTTACAAATGAAAGAATGAGATACATGAAAAAATGGCATGTATGTATGTACATACATGTAGTAAAGAGACAACGTGAGAAAATTCGCTCTTGAATTTCGAAAATGTTCAAGTTTGTGATGTCACATAGATATTTTCAACTTCACATACGACAAATGAAATAAAGTCTTACGATGATGATGCCTCGTGCCGGAGGAGCGGTCGTATCGGGCGCCGCGCCGGCCGCCAGGGCCACTTCCGCCGCCACCGGCGCCAGACGCGCGCGCCACTAGCAGCAGCTCTTCTGACGGACGGACGCCGTTGCTATTCGCGCGATAGAAGACAGGCACCCCGCCGAAGCTGCCCGCCTTTTGGAGCTGGTAAGAAGAGAGAGAGAACGAGAGAGACAAGGAGAGATGGAGAGACAGGCATAGAGAGAAAGCGAGGTAGCGAGAGAGTATGCTCTAGAGAGAGGAGATTGAGAGAAAGAGATAGAAAGAGAGAGAGAGAGAGAGAGTGAGAGAGAGCGAGGGGCAGAAGATAAAAGGACAGAGTATAGTATGTAAAAGATAAAGATGAGAAATATGTGTACATGTCCATTGCCGTGTTGTCTCTGGCGGCGCGTGTCCCCTGCAAGAGGCGCGGCCGCCGGGGAATGGCGAAGTGGCAGGCCGCCGCGTCGGCCGCCACTTCCGCCGCCTGCTTCTTCCGAATTACATGGCGCCTGCATAGAAGGTCTTCCCGCTTTTATCACTATTTTATTTACTTTTTTATTTCTTACTTTTTTATTTTCTTTTGTATTTTTATATGATTTCCTATTTATTACTCAAAACTATTAGTCCTTAAAGATATTTGTTTTTAAACTACATTCTAATGAGAGGCAATTGAAGAACTTTTTAACCATTTAATTTTCAGCTATTATATGAGACAAAACGTCTCTAATTAATTTTGCTTCTTGGAAATCAGCCAAAACACAAACCTGGCCATCGGCGACCAGGTCGACTGCATCGACGCCGGGTGCCACAGCAGCCGGAACGTATGCGTATGCTGGGGGCGTGGCTAATGGAGCTCCGCCCACTACGTAGTGGGCGGAGCTACAGCAATCGCTGAGTGGCTGCGGAGCGGAGACATCGAAGGAACGCGCGCGTCGAGAGAGCTGCTCGAGCGGAGTGCGCGCGCAGTGCAGACGACCGCCGCCAGGGAAGTCACGGATCTGTCAGAGGGGGCGGGGATTGGATAAAAGATGCCAAAGGGGGGATTCGTTGTGGATGGCAAAAGGGGCGGAGCCGCTTTGAAAGGGGACCACACTACATAGATTATTTTTATGTTTCTTTTTTAGATAAAAAAAGGATTAACTTCAGCACTGATTTTTTTTTGTTCTTTCGCCGAAATATTGAGAGGAAAAGCACGACGCAATTTAGAGAAAGACTACTTCAGACAAGATCGCAATATACTATAGAAAATTTTCATTAAAGTCTGTTTCGTAAGTCCTTATTTCGAAAATTTCTATTTCGAATATCTCCATTCCATAAATCTCTATTTCGTAAATCTTGATTCCATAAATCTGAATTTCGTAAATCTCACCTCCTCGTAGCTCTGCGCGTCCCTGCTCAGACTCTTGCGCACGTCCGTAAACACGTCGCCCCGAATCAGACTTGAGAATGGCTGCTCAGGTCTGCGAGAAAGAAGAGAGAAATATCTTTCTTTTAGATGCCGCGAGTTAAATCTGTCCAAAGTTTGAAATATGTTCGGAACTCAAGCGATAAAATGATCACAAGCTGGATACATGTTTGGAACCCATGTGTATTAAGATAGGCTGGAACACTGCCAATTCTTTTGTTTCGAACATGTTTCAAACAAGATTGTTTTGAACATGTTTCAAACTTTAGACAGATTAAAGGCGCGGCTGATTCTCAACCGTTAGAGAGATGATATAAGAGAGATACTATTTTTTTCTTCTTTTATGCATAAAATAAAGAATATTTGATAAAGAATTCTAAATATATTTGTCTGTTGCAACCGTACATTCTAGTGGTGTCCGCCTTATTGACGACGATGCACTGGCCGGACTGGTCAATGTTGTGATCCAGGCCGAAGAAGGCCGCCACTCGATGCACCAGCATTCGGTTGTACGACGACATCGCAGGGAAGCGGTGAGACTGACGGCTGAGGCAGAGGAAGAGAGGGAGAGAGAGAGATCAAGAGAGAGGGAGAGAGAGAGGGGAGATAGAGCAAGAGAGCAAGAGAGAGGGAGACCACGTGAGAGAGTGAGGCAGAGAGAGAGTGACAGAGACAGACAGGGAAAACGAGGAAGCGTGAGTTGAGAGAGAGAAATACGAATAAAGAAAGGTTCTTCATCTCTCTTTGGGTGGGTTGTTTAAACACTATCTAGTTAAAGAAAATTCATTCAAAACAAATAAAACATGAATATGAATTATACGGAGAATAAAGAATAAATTTGCCTACCCCTTTTCCTCGACGAACTCGCTGAGCTGCTTCTCCAGATCGAGCAACATTGAGCGATCCTTCGGATTCTGAATAGAGTTGACGTTTACAAAGCCGAGGTTTGAAATTGGTCAGAAGAAGCATTCAAGAATAAGTTAGAGGAGGGAAGAATGAAAGATGAAAACCCAAGGAACTAGTGATATATACATGTGTATCGGGTAGAGATAAACAGACAGACAGACAGAGATTAAGATAGAGAGAGAGAAAGAGGAAGAAGCGAAGAGAGACCTTGTGCAGCGTCGCGGTAATGAATGTATATAGGTCGACGCCGGACGAATCGGTGTAGTCTGTTGCAGATGAATCTGGAAATACGGATTCCTTCTCTCGCTCGTTTCTCTTTGTGCTTCATATCCTTCTGTATTTCTCTACCTATTCACCTCTCGTTCTCCCACTTCTATATTCCCCAATTCTCTCTCTCCCTCTCGCTCTCTTTCCCTTCCTCTCTCTCTCTCTCGCTCTATTTCCCTTCCTCTCTTTCTCGCTCTCTTTCCCTTCCTCTCTCTCTCTCTCCTTTCCCTCTCTCTCCCTCTCCATTTCGCTCTGCCTCCCGCTCTCTTGCCCTTCCTCTCTCTCTCCCTCTGGCTCTCTTTCCCTTCCTCCTCCTCTCTCTTTCTCTCTCACTCTCTCCTTCTCGCTCTCTTTCCCTTCTTCTTCTCTCTCTCTCTCTCTCTCTCTCTCTCTCTCTCTCTCTCTCGCCCACCTCGACTGAGTGACTTGTTGAGAGAGGAGAAGACGGTTGGATTGGAGCGTGTGAACTCTGGCGGCGGCCGTAGTCGCGTGTCATCGTCTCCGCAGAGCGCGTGCGAGCGGACGAGCTGTCAGGTTTTAGTATTATTTCTTTTAATTTAAATTTAAAACATTATTTTTCTTCTTCTTTTTATTTCAATATGTAATTACCAGCCGTGCAATTAATCTTGACGAAACTGACGCCAGTTTGGCCAAATGTTAATGAAAGTTTCATTTCGAGCTCAGTGAAATTTTAATGAAATATTTTGTCATCTTTCATCTGGGAAGAGATTTTGAATTTTCTTTTTCTTATGCTATTTTCTTTCTTTCTACATGGTTTTTTGCATAGGTTTCTATTTAAACATATTTATGTACATACATAAATATGTTTACATAGAAATATACGTCTATATATGTATGTTGAGAAGTATGAACAACTTATTGGTTCCCATTCGGCGTCGACAACCCAATTTGCTGTACATTCGACAGCATCCTATGCTATTCTTCGCTCCCAATGAGAGGCTCCTTTGTGATCGCTTCCGGATGAGACCAGCTCGAGTCAGGCAGCTTGTCCAGCACCTCGTGGCGGCTCTCAACCACTACTCTCTCGGAGACTGGGCGATCTCCGAAGAGAACCAGGCAAGCCGAGCAATCCGACTGAGATGTAAAGACGGCAAGACAGAGTTTCAAAATAGGCGAGAGGTGGTGAGAGAGAGGAAAAGAGGTAAAAGTGATGAATCTCAGGGAGGTTAGGTGGTAGAAGTGCATGAAACAAGGAATCTCAGGGAGGATAAGAGGGAGAAGTGCATGAAATAAGAAATTTCAATCTGAAAGCATTATTAAGAAAAATAATAATGGAGACAGGAAAAGCTGAAAAAATTGCTAGTTATAACACATTCGACAGGTTCTCATAAGTAGATATGAAAAAAGGAAAGCATTCTAAGATTCACTCGGACAGCAACACACAATGCTTGTGTTTTTGCCCATTTTTCTTTTCCGTTATTATTGAGATGACGAACTTGAAGTTGAATGACATTGGTACTTGGGCAATCTTTCGGTCACTGCACAAACATTTTCTTTTCTTTTTCGGATTACACGGTGCATATGACATGATATTTCATGCGCATATGTACACACTTACATATATCAAAGTAACGGTTATTATTACATAGAGGAAAGTATTCATTGCGTACGAAGGGGGTTGGGGACACGGCTACGGACCTGTTTGCCTGCCTTGCCGTTCGGCGTCGCAGTGCCGGAGCCACTGCCGGCTGACAGTGCTTGAGGAGCACCCTCCGTGGACGAGCAGGCCGAAGACAGCGACTGAATTCCTCTCTGCTCTTTCTCTCTCTCTCTCTCACTCTCCCTCCTTTCCCTCTCTCTCCCTCTCTCCGTCTGTTTCTCTTAATTTCTCTCTCACGCTCTCACCTTCGCTCTCCCCAAATTGCCGTCACTCTGAGAGAGTGCGATTGGCGTCCTGCCTAGCAGCTGCGCCGCCAGCAGCCTTCTCCTTCCCTCCATCTCCGTCCATTGCCGAGACGTCAGTCGGTGATGCTGGGCCGGTGAGTAGCTCGTCGCCGTCTCGGATACGGAGCACTATAATGATACACATTGTAATTCGGAATCCACGATGGCGCTTCCTTAGTGAGCTTTGTTTTAATGTTTGGAATACAACCATTTCTTTAACACGACTTTAAAAAATGTTCATATTCTTTAAATGTGTGTAAACCGTATTTAGATTCTTAAGAATGAGTTTAAAAATACAATTCATTGTGAATTTTAATTTTTGAAACAATTTTAAAGTCTTGATTTACCTATAAAAACCATAAATTATTAATGTATAAAATATACTCAAAACTTAAATTAAATAAAAAAATTAAACATATTGGAGTCAAGACCTTTGCTATTTCATGATGTTCACTGCGGTTAGCATGTTCGGTGACGTCATGGTTGTTGCCAGAAGAGCAGCTTCTTCCCATCGTCGTATCGACCACGATACAGAGAGGCCTCGGAGGATGCTGCATAAGGAAAGAGAGAGAGAGAGAGAGAGTCAGAGGCAGAGGGAGAAGGGTTGAGCGAGAGAGATAGAGGGTTATCATTCGTTATCTATAGAGAAATATTGCAAGGTAGTAATTTTATTTGAATTATATGTATCTGCATATGACTGAACTATTAAAGGCATCTTGATACATATGTATGTATGTGTATACATATCTGTCTCTGAACGCGATCATTGTCTGGCAATTTCAGCGTGCAACATCGCTGTGGTAAAATGTGATGACGCGAGGTTTTTTTCAAAATACAAAGAAAATGTAATTTTGGGCAACATCTTTCGGTGCTTCTTTCAACCTCCAGCCCGGAATTCGGGGGACGCCCTTTTTTACATTTCGATTAACCTGCGCAATGTGTGTATCGTCCTCGACAACGCTTTGTTTGGAAAGACGGAAAGCTCGACGATTGTGCTAGAGAAAAGAAATCATTGTATTATTAGCAAATGCCCTTTCTTATGTCCTTCTACATTACTGCCCTTAGCATCTTCATAGTCTCTCCTAAAGCATGCAGTACTCCCACATATCCTACAGTGTCCAGAGAAGGTTACCGTATCACAGGGCAATGCCGGCGGTGCCGTTGAGTCGGTCAAGATGTCGACGTCATGATCAGCGAAGGCATCCTCTCCATCGCATACTAGTGTAGGAATTCGGCAGATCGCTTGAATGCGAGGGTTGTCTTTGCCGTCTGAAACTTCATTTTGACAATGTGTTTTTTTTTTAATATTGAAAATCGACAGCAAATAATTTCAAAATGTGTCAATCACGGAAATGGGATCAAACTCTTGAATTCTGAGTTTCCTTTTACCAACATATGTACATATGTACATACATATGTGTGTACTATGTGCATATTTAACTCGCCCTCTCACCTTTTCTCCCTCTCTCTCTGTCCCCTCTCCCTCTCCTACAGTATACCTTCAAGTTCAGACTTCGCCGCAACGGCGGGTGGTCGTTGCGGGACCCGAAGAATGAGCCCTCCATCCTCGTCTTCTTCTGCTTCTCCAGTCTCTTCCCTCCTCTCCACGCCGACTTGCGTCTCTTCGAGGTCATCGTGTCTAAAACATAATTGTTATAATTACCGAAACCCTGAAACGAATTCATCCAAACAATAGTAGAGGTAAGTGCAATTATTAATTATGACTGAGAGATTTACACATTGTTAATTAAAGGAGAAGTTCACTGATTCACTAACATACATATGGTTTTATGAATGTGGATCAATTCGAATCTGCCTATGTAGAACGGTCGAACCATTTTTGCCTACTTTATATAGGTAGGTATGTATTGGATGAGCGGTATTTCTCGTTTTCTCATACATCTCTCCATATGTATACAAATTAGTACAAGATATTGCTCACAGCTGTCGTCTGTTCATCACCTCGCAGTTCGTTCTAGCTGCTAATCACAACACACTTACTTTCACTACTCAATTCGCTCTTTGTATTTTCCCATTGGTTAACAAGTGTACTTGCTTTTACTACCGAATTAACTATCCCTGTCATGAGTATACAACCTTGATGCGTGAATATAAATGTTTAAAAAAAATTGACGATAATTGTAAAGTAAGACAGAATTCAAAATTTAGATATATGAAGGATATTGCTTTTACATTTTACATGAGTATTGCCTAAATAGATTGTTTTTTTTTCTAAAAAATATAAGACAACATTTATTTGACCTGCTTTGCGTTGTAGCTTCTTCTTCGCCAGAACGCGCTGTTTCCGACGCGTTGCGTGTCGCGTCGCGTGCCGCGTCAGCTTCCGCGACCGACGCGGACACTGCCGCGTCGTTGAGCGCCGCCGCGCCCGCCGCTGTCGGCTCCTCGCCGGCCATCGAGTCGGAAGGCGAGGAAGAGCACCAGGAAATATACAGGCGAGTAGTTAGGTACTCTAGAAATGTTTGAAGAATAAATTAAAGGAGCCAATAACGCAATTTTAAATGAGCGACTCTTTGCTTGATACAAGGGCGATAGAGCACGTGCTTTGGAGAGACACGACTACAATGGCCGCGAAACGTGCACCTCTACGGCATTTTGAAAGCTACATTCATTTAGAAAAAAGCGCACGAAATGAGCTACTGTACAAATTTATCAATAAGCCTAAACAATTTGATATGGCCGTGTACATAGAGTGAATGTTTACAGCTATAAAAACTATAGATTGGACTCAGAGGGAGAGACATATTCTTTGTGATAGATGACATGCGTACATACATTCAATACTCAATAAAATATTTTTCAAAATAAATATGTGAATGAATAAGTAACGAAATAAATAAAATTCTTGACAATTCGACAAGCTTGCAAAAATTTACCAAATATAACATCAGTCAGGCTAAATGTTGATGTTTCGCGTGGGTGCTTCGTGCCTTGCGAGTAAGGAAGAAGAAGAACTATGGCACTCTCGCAGTAAGTACTCTTGTCTCTCTCTTTCTTGCTCACTCTCTCTCTATCTCTCTTTCTTGCTCTCTCTCTCTCTCTCTTATTCACACTATAACTCTATTCCTTCCCGGTCACGTCTCCGACTTCACGCAGCGCCTTTTTGGCGGAGGCGGACGTGAACCGATGCCTCGGGGTGACGTTTAAGGCGGGCGTGAGAATGTTAGAGAAGGAGAAAAGATAGAGAGGAGAGAGAGACAGAACCGAGAAACAAAGACAGGACGAGAGAGAGACAGAGAGAGAGAAAGAGAGAGAGAGAGAGAGGGCAGAAAGAGAAAAGCCATCTCGGAATTGACATAGTATAGAGGCGCAGCCCGTTGCAAAAAGTGAAGCCAAGGATTAGAAAACTCTCTAAGACGAGAAAATGAGCATACTGCAGATAAGTACATAAAAGAAGTTGAAGAAGCACAGTAGAGAAAGGGTAAACAGGTTAATGGAAAATGGGGATGTAAGAATGAATTGGAAAGAATCCCTGGCAGATATGAAGGTACTTCATATACACGTGTACGTATTTGCATGTGACTGCAGCTTGAAGTGTCTTTGAAGGGTAGGATCTTCGCAGAAGTTGAGGAGTGCCAACTCTTGAGAATAATGATGCTCTTCTGATAAACACTTACTTCACAGTAAAGCTATCACATGCTTTCTTAGTTGTTCTTTATGCCGTTATAGTAATTAAATAAAATATTTTAAGAAATGAAAAGAATTGAAATTCATAATAACAGAGCAGAGGAAAGAAAAACAATAACATTGAAGGAATACCCTAAATTGCGTGCGTCTTTTTTTCATTCTACAAATTCGTTAAAAAACTCAATGTTACCGCCCAAGGGAGCTCATCTATCACGAAGAGGAGGAAACAAGACAGAAAAGGCAACATAGAATATCATTCAATGATAAGATTGATTGAAATGTTTCGCGTCCGATTAATGGACACAAAGAAGCATATTTTGTAGCGTGCAGAAAATGGCTAAAGGAACAAACGAGTCGAAACGAACAGGAAACAAAACAAGGATTCCGAGGAGGGCAGAGGATGAACGTCAACGACAGGAAAGTGTATAGAGAAATGGAAAGAAGAGAGGGGAGATATGGGAGAAAAGAGAGGGAGAGCGATTAAGGGGGAAAGAGTGAAATAAGAAAGAAAAGAAGACATAAAAAGAGGGAAAGAAAAAGGGATGATGACTTGCCAAGATACACGGCTGAGATGAGATGCCCTCTCGAAGTCGAGAGTGGCAACAAGAAGTGCCAATCCTCTTTTATCTTCACTCTCTCTTGCTCTCTCTGATTATCTATTTCTTATCTTCCTCGATAATTTTTCCAATATCCACTTGACTGACACTCTCAGCCCAAATCAACTGCTCAATCTTTTTATCTCTCTCTCCCTCTCTCTCTCTCTTTCACTACTGGTCTCAATCTGCCCAGAATTCCCTACACTAGATAACTCTCTTATTCTCCTTTTACTTTAGGTCGTCTATATCTCTTTTTCTTACTTTCATTCTTTTACCCTCTCCGCGATTATGATTCAAAATCTTACTCTCTTCCTCGTCTCGCGCTCTCTTTCTACCCATTTCTCTCTCTCTCTCCTTCTCTCTCTCTACCTCTTTCTCTCCCTCACCTTCTCTTCCTACATCTCTCTCCGTCTCTCTCTTTCTCTCTCTTTTTCCCTCTCCATTTCTCTCTCTCTCTCTCTCTCTCTCTCTCTCTGTCTCTCTCTCTCTCTCACCAGCAAATACGGCCAATGACATAATGACGCCTCTGGCAGGTCATATCGTCTTTAGCCATAAGCAAAGCATTAGCCACGGCTGCGATTAGCCGAGAGTGGTATCAGTGCCGTGATGTGAAAGCCTCCTAATCTCTGACGATCTACATATCTGACTTTCTCTCTCCATCTCTCCCCCTCTCTCACTTAATCAGTGTTAAATTTCGATAACTTCCTCGTCTCCTCTAGCTCTCCACCTATCTCTCTCTCTCGCTCTTCCTCTCTCTCTCTCTCTCTCTCTCTCTCTCTCTCTCTCTTTTGCTCTCTTCTCTTATCACCCTCTCCCGTAAGCCTTTGTTTTAGTGCAGCATTCCCGAAAGTATGAATGAGAGTGCGAGATTGATCTTCTCATGGTTCTCCGAGGGCGCCAAAGTGTGAACGAACGGGGAACAAAAGCTCAGAGGGAAAAAGAAAAGGAAAAAAGAGGATGAAGAGGGAGGACGTATTGCACTTTCTCTCTCTCTCTCTCTCTTTCTGTATTCTACCTCTTTTCTCTCGCACGTTATACTCTGTTCTCTCCAATCAATCACATTCTCTAGAGTCTCTGTCACAAACATTATCTAATCTCTCTCTCTCTATCTCTGTTTCTATCTCTCTCTCTCTCTTTCTCCCTCTCTTTCTCTCTCTATATTTCTCTCTTTCTCCGCATGCTCTTGTACCATCTCGTCCTCTCGTTCCGCCTGCCACCCACATCCTTTAGTCACACTGGCCATCCTCTCCTCTAGTAAGCAACCCTTGCGAACACTCCTGAACGGACTTGGAAAACAGAAAGAATTCGTCAGAAGGATACACTTACAAAGCATAGGGATCCGCATGTTATCATGCTAACGAAAGGAAGGAAATCATCGAGATATAGAGAAGTCTCAAGCATCGACGGCTTCACTGATGTTTATGGAAAGGGAATATGATGATATCATATACATATGAATAATACATGCAAAATAAAAAAGCGTCAAGTAGGGGGGGGGGGAGAAAGCAAATATAATAAACCGAAAATACCGATGGAAAGTAAAACTAAATTAGTAACAAACGGGTATTATAAATGGAGATAGAGATTTTCTTTAAGCACTCATAGAAGTAAGCAAGTTCGAAGAGACGGAAAGTAGAAACGGAGGGGAATCTCGAGAGCAGTATGTTAGGAAAAAAGTGCATGTTTAAGCGAGAGAGGGGAGAGGAAGAGTGGGAGAGAGAGAGAGATAGTCAGAGTGAAACGGCGTGAGGGTCACGGAAAGAGAGAGAGAGAGAGAGAGAGAGAGATTTTGGGCAGAAAGAGGAGACGGAGAAGATAGGGAAGGCTTCCCATTGCTTCAATGAGTGCGGATGTTGACACATATGTATGAATCCAAGGCATGAATGGGGATAGAGAGACAGAGAGCGAGATAGAAAGGTAGAGAGAGAAAAATGGATGAAGCTTTAGGTGTCTTGGGCGTGGCTTATTAGAACGATTGAAAGAGAGAATAAAAAAAATTACCCGGAACACAGCGAAAGGATATCTAAAGGGAGAGGGTTAACATGATCGAACGAAGAAAGGAAAGGGGAGAGAGAGACAGGCAAAGAAGTAGCGAGAGAGAGAGAGAATAAGAGAAGGAGAAAGAGAGAGCGAGAGAGCTAGAGAGAGCGAGAGAACGAGAGAGAGCTGAACTAAGAACTTTGTTTAACGGTCATGTGCCGTCAACATCATGCCGGTGTGGACTTTTGACAATGAATGGCGAGAATGTAGCCGGAGGGTCAGCATGGCCACATGTGATATCTTCGAGAGATAGAGAAGTATTTATGCGGATTGAGAGTGTTCTTGTTCTTCTTGCTGTCTCTTTCTATCTATCGCACTTCCATTCCTCTCTCTCTCTCTCCATCACACTCTCACTCTCTCGCTCTGGCCACCTTAATCAATCTCACTCTACCACTCGTCCTCTTTCTCTAATTCTCTATCTAACTCTCTTACTTGCTTCCTTTCTCTCTGCCTCTCTCTCTACCACTCTTTCTCTCTACTTCTCTTTCCCCCCTCTCCCTCTCTGTCTCATAGCTTCCCATACATATTGTTTGCAGGAATGACTCTCACACAGGCTCTCACATGGCAACAATCAAAATCAGATTCGGAGAAGAAGAGGAAGCAGAACTGGCAATCTTACTGCTCCTGCAATTGCTGCTGCACCGAACGACCTTTTTACTTTCGAGGAACGGGGAGAGACAGGGAAAGACAGAGACAGAGAGAGAGAGAGAAAGAGAGAGAAGAATAAGAAAAACAAGGAGAATGTTCGTAAGGTGCCGCCACAAATCTCAACCGAAACGTGCGAAAAAGGTCTGCAGATTCCGGGAGTACCGTAATCAGGGAGTCAGAGAGAGAGAGAGAGAGAGAGAGAGAGAGAGCGTGTCAGGACCAAAAAGGCGCGAAATGACGTGAGTAGAAGTCGGTCATCTGACAAAGTCACACAAGCAACGAACATAAATGCATCATTTGCTCAAGGAAATAGATGTATCTTGGTTGGTTTTACTTGGATTTTCTGAATGCAGAAGATCCAAGTAAAACAAGACATTGCATGCGCTGTAGAAAGTGAATAGTGAGAGAGAAAGAGTGTGGAGAGGGAGGAGAGAGACACAGATAGAGAGGGAGAGAGCGATAAAGAGGAAAATAGAGAGCGAACACAAAATGGCTATGTTCGAGACTTAACAATAATCGGCATGAGTAAAATTTATTTTAAAATAAGTACCTCGAAAATTTACTTTGCAATAGAATGAACTCTCGATGGGGCGTGTCATTAATTGAAACAGAAAAGAAATATGATTTTTAAAGTTATTTTCCAGGATAAATGGCATCTTCAGCTATTAATTCGTCGCACAATAATTTCATTTAGACAACTCACCCCGCTTTTTTCCCTTCACTCTACCATCTTATTTATTTAATTTGTTTATTCAATGCAACATTATGATGTGACAACATCTTACTCTCTGTCTGTTCGCTGCTCTCTCTCTCTCTCCCTCTCTATCTCTCTTTCTCTCTCTCCCTTTCTTCTTATTTATTTAATTTGTTTATTCAATGCAACATTATGATGTGACAACATCTTACTCTCTGTCTGTTCGCTGCTCTCTCTCTCTCCCTCTCTATCTCTCTTTCTCTCTCTCCCTTTCTATCTCCATTTCTCTCTCTTCCTATCTGCTCGCTTTCTCTCTCTCTCCCTCTCTGTCTCTCTCTCTCTCTCTCCCTCTTTTCGCTCCCCTCTCTTCCTATCAATCTTCTTTCTCTGCCTTCCAAATCCCATCGTTGTCGGTATCATCTCTCTTTCCCTATCCTTCTCTTTGTCTTTCTCTCTCTTTCTCTCTCTCTCTCTCTCTCTCTCTTCATTAATCTATTACTCTTCCACCCATGAGAGAAAAAGAGGTAGAGAGTGATGGAAACAGGGAGAGAGAGGGAGAAATGAGGCAGTGAGAGAGAAAGTGGAAGGGAAAAAGAAATTGATTAAAGTGAGGCTGAATGGAGAAATTGAAAGAGAAAAAGAGAGAGAGAGAGAGAGAGAGAAAGAGAGAGAGAGAGAGAGAGAGAAAGAGCGTGTGAAATGGAGAAACACGTTTTCCTAGCCAGGAATTTAAAACGTTCTGCCTAAATAAAATGTCTAAAGCACAACGGGAAAAGGCTTCTGAAATAAATGAGTAGAATAAAAGAGTAGATTAAGAGAGCCTCTCTGTAAGGATCAAGCAGCCCTCAATGGGGGACCTGCCCCGGCGCAAAATTTTCCGATTCAGTTATCCAAAATTTTATTAGGGGTACTCATACGCACTGTAAAGAATATTAGTAGATCAATTTTGTTATAAAATTTTTTTCCTTGTCTAGGCATGCAAAAGTAAGGAAAAAGTATAATTCGCCATAAATTTCTTTAACATCAATATTTTTCAATTGTCTTTTTTTTATTGGCATCTCCGTTGAATTCTAAACGAAAACTCTGTTGATGTATTTGATCAAATGTTATATTTTCATATCGAAAAATAATTTTAAATATTTCAATTTGCCCATTGAATACCTTATACTCAAAACGTTTTGGGTACTATATCTCAAATTGTAGAGCGTTAAAAACTGTATAACATATCTTCTTTTCGTTTCATGTATCCTTCCCTAGGGGGGTTAAAAATAGGCTCAAATACGGGTACCTCGGCGACATCGGATTCAAGGAATGCGTGAAAAAAGGTGAAATAATTGTTCAACCTATAAAATTTGTTCAAGCAGTCTCGAGAAATGAATTTTTAAATGAAATTTTGTCGTATTGGTTGTGCACGTCGATATCATGGGTCGCAGGTTCAATTCCGCGCGCGTGCAAACCCTTTTCCGGGCTTTTACCACGGGAAATCTGCAAAATAAACATCGGTTCTGCCCTCAGGATGCTTCGTGGAGCAGAATGGTGTATTGGATGAGTAGGAAACATTAAGATTGCACGAAAAGTTGTAAAATGCTGATCTGTCAGTTTTGACGCGACCGCCATGGGAAAATCGATACAGTCATTGGTACGGACGTCCTATCCAGATGTAAATGAGGTATTTTGTAGATAATTTTGTCGCGTACAAAATAGTACTATTCACCTTCTGTAGTCTTTGAATCTGTCGAAAATATAGCGATTCGAATAGTTTTAGGTCATTTTCTTTCCATGGTAGCAAAATCGAAAAATGAGTTTTTTTCGTGGAAAGCGATAGTTTAATGAATTTTGATATATAACTTTTCTGACAAGAAAAACGCGCTGAATTGAATGAAGTGGTTCACTTTATGCTAAAACAATTATTTAACCTTTTTTTCACGCATTCATTGAATCCGATGTCGCCGAGGTACCCGTATTTGAGTCTATTTTTAACCCCCCTAGGGAAGGATACATGAAACGAAAAGAAGATATGTTATACAGTTTTTAACGCTCTACAATTTGAGATATAGTACCCAAAACGTTTTGAGTATAAGGTATTCAACGGTCAAATTGAAATATTTAAAATTATTTTTCGATATGAAAATATTGATCAAATACATCAACAGAGTTTTCGTTTAGAATTCAACGGAGATGCCAATAAAAAAAAGACAATTGAAAACTTTTGATTTTGAAGCGAGATACATCAAATCACAAATTATCCATACATTTAACTGTTCACGTAAGTATATTTTTTGAAAAAAAATTTTTGCCATCTAATCTTGTTACTGGGGCCCAGTGCCATGTCCGGCAACGTTTTCGCTCTCGAAATCCAACATCTGGATCTGGGGCAGGCCCTACTGGAGGCATACGGAGAGGCTCTCTTAAGGGCAGTAGAACATCGGCGATTTAGTGAGAAGAATAACAAAATACCAGTGTTATGGTTAATTTTTTTTCTTTTCAAGGCAGGAATAGTGATTTCTCCATCTCTCAATCTCAATCTTCTCACTACCTCTTCTATGTATATCCTAAACTAGATGCATATGTTGGCCCTTTGTCCGTGGATAGTGCAAATGTAAAGACTATTATTAACAGTAAATATGTACGTAATCACGTGACTATTTCACTGTAGCTGTGGAACAATTTAGAGCGAGAGAGAAAGGCAGATATGAAGACGAAGAAGAAGAAGAAGTCGGGGACAAGTCGAGTAGAAGGCTGGCAAGATATCGTGAGAAATCCGAGAATGCCAGTGAAAATGTCTGCCTTTCGGCGTTTGTTGCAGGCGCGTTCCCGGCAGGAGTGTGCTCTGTCTACACTCTTTTCGTCTCTTCTCTCTCTCTCTCCCTCTCTCAATATCTTTCTCGCTCTCCGGCCCTCTCTCTCTCTCACAATCAGCTAGCCGTCCTTCACTCTGTTCCATCCTTTCTGTGCACTTATGTTTATCGATGCTATTTCTCGCCTGCACTGCCCTCTATGTCTTTCCCTTTATCTTTGCCTTCACAACTGAATGTCTCATCTCCTTTCTCTCTCTCTCCCTCTCTCTCTCACTTCTCTCCCTCTCTTTACCTCGCTCTCTCTCTTCTCTCTGTCTCTTTATATCTCCCTCTCTCTTCTCTACCTCTTTTTATCTCTCCCTCTCTCTTCTCTCCCTCTCTCTCTCACCCTCTCGTCTTTCTCTTTTTCCGTTTTATTCCTCGCAGCTTCAGCTTACAAGTAGCGCACGTCACTTTGTCGCCGCTATCGAGGCGTGTGAGAAATTCGTTCGCCTCGCAGCAACGACGAAGAAAAGAAGCAGAAATAGCCCAGGAGGACTTTCAACCTTTCTCTTTCTGCCTCTTTCTATTTGTCGTTCTCTCTCCTCATCTTTCTCTCCCTTAGTTTCGCTCTCTTATCCTTCTCTCCCTCGGCCTCGCTACCCTCTTTTGACATAATATTAAAATAGCCCCTGTTCAAAATATTAGTTCCGCGGGTAATTAAGGCCAAACATAAGAGTTCAAAAGTCAAAATGGACGAGGAAAAACTACAACATAGTGTCGTAGGCATCATCATAATGAATATAACAAAAGGATAATCCGTACCTTATGTTCATTATTAATTACACACCCTGCCTTATTCATGGAAATTTATCAATTGCCCAAAAAAAATTGAAATCGAATTTTTCCTTTTCCTTTCCTTCTTATGTCTAATTGAGTGAAAATTGAGGGATGCATTGCGTGCGAAAGAGTACTTTTGATAATATCTACTACTTACAAGAGTAGTTAAAAGAGATAGAGAAAAAAATAATATTAATGATAGGGGCACAGTTTATATTTGTGCCACTTTTTTCAACTATATATTCGATCACTCTCAACCATTTAATTATTACATTCACACTCTCTCATATCTTCGCTCTCACTCTCAAACAGTTCGTCGTTCTCTCCCTCACCATATCTCTTCCCCTCCCCTCTCTCTCTCTCTCTCTCATTTTCTCACTCTCGTTTCTAATTCACTCACACACTACTTCACGCTGTCAATTTGCATTTCATTTTGCGCTATGTTGCGCCTCTTTTCCTCTGCCGTGAAACGTCTTTCGAGAACGAATTGAATAAATGTCTAAGTCAGTGGTGGATAGGATCTGTGCGTGGGGGAGAGAGCTCATTGTCAGTGAGAGAGAGACAGAGAGAGAGAGAGAGAGAGAGAGAGAGAACGAGAGTGTGTCTGTGAGAAAGAGGGCAAGATGGTAAAAAGTGTGCGAGAGAGAAAGACTCTACACTTGCATTCTTCTTTCGAGCGCATTCGCGAAAATGCGGCAAGGAGGAAGCGACAAATGGAAATTGTGTATGGAAGTCATTTGCACTCTTGTAAGGAGGAGATTGAGCCATGAATGGCCGTTCCCATATCCGCGATCCCTCGGGGGCATCTCCCTTTCTGCGAATATTATGTTGTTGAAGAATGATTTAATGCTGATAGAGATATTCATCTAATTGAACAACCTACATGCGCATAGTGAATGGCACGAATATATGTATCTACAAACATATGCATCATCTACATTATTTGCTTGGGAAATCCGAAATGGATTACGATAATAAGGAAGGCTGAAGTGTTTGCTTGAATGAATGAATCAATCAAAATACCTCGAAAAATCCTTGTAAGGGGAGGGGATGGCAGAGAAGAAAGCTGGATCTAATTGAGAGGACTCTCAAGAAAAAGAGGGAAAGCGCAAGAAGCTAAAATTTGGATATAAAATCCGATTGTTCCCGATAACTCCCTTAAAGGAGGAAGAACAGCAAAAAATATTTATGAAAGTTATTACTGCGTTCTCAATGAGCGCATGAGAATGCGAAGAGCCGCGGCAGTTTGAAATCTCACACAACTGTTCGATTATGACCCTCTATTAAAATAGCAAATAAACACAAAAATCATGAAATACCGCCCGCTGTTCTATGTGTTTGAGTATAGTGGTGATTATGGAGCCATGAGGCAATTTTCGAGGGCAAAGAAAAGAGAAGGTGATTAGACTCGGAGATGAGTGGGCAGCGGAGCAGTCGGCAGGCAGAAGGCTGACACGAAGATCTCAGGTGGGGGGGATGGCCAGAGAGAAGGAAGATAGAACGTTAGAGAAGCAGAGGAAGAGAAAAGAGGAGCAGCCTGCTGCTGCCGAGATTTGCACCCGCGTGACATCCGGAGGAGGAGACGCCAGGCAGACTAAGGAAGAATCGAGGGCGATCTCTTCGGGAGTGAGAGAGAGTGGGAAAGAGGAGGAGAGCGTGAGAGAAGGAGAGAAACAGGGAAAGAGAGAAAGAGAGAGAAAGAGAGAGAAAGATAGATTTAGAGAAGGAGAGAGAAAGGGAGAGGGAGAGGGAGAGGCAGAGAGAGAGAGAGTGAGAAAGAGGGAGAGAAAGAAAGAGAAGAGAGTACAAATTAGAGCATGAGGAGAGAAGGGAAAAAGGAAAAGCAAGTGATAAAACAGCAACTTCTTTTGCAACAACTAAGTGTACATATGTATGTTATGAGGGAGAGAAGCGAATAGAGAGAAAAAAAGAGGTCAACGTTCAGCAGCAAAGTCATAAGGCCTCATGGGCAGAAGGAGGCAAATATAGGAAATGATTGTATTAAATAACGATGGCGTGAGTGCAGGAAACAGTTAGAATCAATGAGAACTATGAATATTTATTGTGAGAGGCGCAAGTGACAATCGACAAAGGGTTAGAGAGAAAAAGGGACAGAGGGGGCATCATGAATAAAGTTTCAAAATACGCGCCCGAGATGGAACGATAGAATACGGAGAGAGAGAGAGAGAGAGAGAGAGAGAGAGAGGAGAAAGAATTTGGAATGCAAGAGCGGCAGTCACGTCATAAATGGCGAATTGAATGAGTAAGCAACTCGTGTCGTTTGATGAAGGGGAAGAAATAGTATGAATTGATGTGATCAACGAAGGGTGAAATGGAGAAGGAGAAGTGGGGAAAATGCAGAAAAGAGAGACAGAGATAGAGAGAGAAGAATGGAGGGAAGAGAGACAGAGAGACGTGGAGAAAACGAAACACAATGAGAAAGAGATAGAGAGAGAGAGAGTCAAGTTCACAGTGTCTCCTGAGCGGATTATCAAAAAAAACCGATAAATACTGAGAAGGTAGGAAACCGCTGTGGAGCGTCTTCTTATCTCCGAGCATGACGCCACTTTCTCTTCGGATCTCTAGTATAGACCAGAGGTGTCAACGGGCCCAACATTTTTGGGCCGGCCCGGCCCGACGGGCCCAAGGTCTGTGCCGGCCCGGCCCGAGCGATTTCCGGGCCCTAGAATTTTGGGCCCGGCCCGGCCCGTGGGCCCGTTTGAGCCCGATTTTCAAAAATTCTGGAGGAAAAAAAGTCCGACGAGCTAAAAAATATTTTGAAATTCAAAATTTTTCATGTTCATGCTAAGTATATTCATTTTAATGTATAGTAGAAAACGTTTTAGGAGAAAAATGAACAAATGAAGAAAGTTTTGCACTTAAAAGTGCTACCAGTCGTCTTGACTGGACGACATCGTGTGCTAATCGGGCCCAAACGGGCCCTGCGGGCCGGCCCAACTTTTTTGGGCCCGGCCCGGCCCGGCCCGGGGCCCTGGGAAGTTGGGCCGGCCCGGCCCGCGGGCCGGGCCGGGCCGGGCCGGGCCGTTGACACCTCTGGCCTAGACTCATCCATCTTTCTGCGTCGCCGAGACAATAAACACGACTAATTTTTTTTTCTAACTTTTTTCAAGAATTAAATAATAATTAAAATTAATTCTTTTTTTCTAGAATCTCGATAACATAAACATATTGGAGCATTTTTCAGTGGGGGGGGGGAACTTTTTCTTGAGCAGAAGTGTACTTCAACATTTCGGATGATGCGTTGCGCTTGAGGGAAACAACTGCTGTGCAACTTTGGGTTTTATGGGGGAAGATGAGCAACATGGATATGTACATCTACGAGTGTGTTCGGCGAGAGTGAAGCAAAGAAAGGGAAAGATAGAGAGCGTGGGAGAGAGAGAGAGACGAGACGGGGAAAGTGAGAGCGAGAGAGAGACGAGACGGGGAAAGTGAGAGCGAGAGAGAGCGCGATAGAGGGAGAGAGAGAGAGAGAGTGAGAGAGAGAGACGAACACAATCTAAGCTTTTCAGGGAAATGGGTGAGATGAGATGGCGGATTTCCTGCTCGGTGTATAAGCTGAGCGACAAATCGCCTTTTGGTGACGACGTCTGCGGGAAGTTAAGCTGTGCTTACATCTCACTGACAAAATAGAGGCCCGCAACAAACCCCGTCATGCAGATGTTTTACTTCCCGAAACCGGCTTTTTTTTTAGCATTGTCTTGCATTTCTATTCAAATGCATATGTATGTATTTATCAAAATTGTCTCGGCAAGCACAATGGAAATGCTTTAGAAGCCGAAGAAATCTTTTCGAATTGCTAAAGAGCACTAATTGTTCGACGCGATCGGACAATGGAGCGAACAACTAAACAATGTCGTTTCAGATGTCCGATTGTTTCAGCGCTCTGTACATCCGGCGTTTAGAAGGCAAAGTGGGGCAAGAAGGGCAACACCACTTTGGACTTGGAATGCAGAGGAAGGAGCAGTGAATTAGTCGTCAGAGACACACTTCATGCGAGATGTCAACCCGGCAGATAAAAGTAGGGATAGAGCGGTGGAGGGAATGGGGCACTACAAATTAAATATCACTGACGATTCACTTCAAACAGCAGTGCTAGAGGACAGAGAGAGAGAGAGAGTGAGAGAGAGTGAGAGAGAGAGAGAGAAGGGAGAGAGAGCAGAGGTCCTAGTCGGACGTGAGCTATAGAGAGATTTATAGAAGCAGATAATTGAGAAAGTTGAAAGGTCAGCTCATATTTTGGAACGCTGCCGTGCTATTAATCTAGTGAAAACTGACGCCAGTTTGGCTAAAAGTTAATGACGATTTCATTTTGAGCTGAGTAAAATTTCAATGAGAAGAGGCCTTTGACATTTCCTTATTTTTTGATGTTTTCTGTGCATAAAATGTTTGTTGTCTTCAACCTTTGGAAGTATGCATGTGTACACATTACTGTTGAGAGACATGAACAACTTATTGGATCCAATACGGCGTCGACATCCGAATCTCTTATATGTCTCCCATACGCATAGGATAAGGGTAAATGTGACTGAACTCAGCCATTTTCCATAGAAAACCGGTGCATAACTTGCATGATCTTTTTATTATGCTCGTTCATATTTCACTCAGCTCTGGTTTCAATTTTCTTCCTAGATTAATAGCACGGCTGATGTTTGCAGTCTATTCAAAGAATATCCAGACAGGATATGTATGTAGAAGGAAAGGTGATGCAATGAGGAGCAAGAGACGGAGAAAGAGCATGAGACGGAGAGAGGGAGAGAGAAAGGAAGAGAGGAAGAGAGAGAGGGTGAGATGGAGCGACAGAAAGTGCAAGAAGAGAAAGAGGGACGGTGAGAGAGTAGAGGTACATATGAATAGACAGAAGAGATGAGAAAATGTGCGTCAATGGAATCCAGATACATCATTATAGACTCTTGCGGAAGTCTAAGGCACAAAGAATGGTAGAAAAAAGAAGGACCGCAAATGTAGACTCTGGGGTCTCATTCACGGCCTAATAATGCGCTGCCATTTCTGGACTTTTCCTCTGGCAAACAAGAAAAAAAAAGTTGCACATGCGGATTTCCTTGTCTCTCACCCTATCCCAATTTTTCTTCCGATCTCATCTCTCTAGTTCTCTCGCTTTCTCTCTCTCTCTCTCTCGTGAGCTCTGCCTCTCTCTCCCCCTTATCAAAGACTCTCTCTCTCTCTCTCTCTCTCTCTCTCTCTCTCTCGTCCGTCCCACTGCAATGGGACACCAACCTAGCCGATGAACGCTGTAAGAGTTGCAGAACGCCGGAAAAGGAGAGGAAGTGCTGCTGATATATGGAAGACCAATCGCCAAGGATATCACCGGAATAAGTGAGAATCTACGGACGGAGAGTAAAGAGAAAAAGGCATTGAGAGGAAGGGGAGAAAGATTGAGCAAGTGAAATAAAGGGAGGCAGAAGGAGAAAAATATATGTATATATATATATATATATATATATATATATATATATATATATATATATATATATATATTGAG
Organism: Allodiplogaster sudhausi; assembly: GCA_945643635.1. NCBI lineage: Eukaryota > Metazoa > Nematoda > Chromadorea > Rhabditida > Diplogasteridae > Allodiplogaster > Allodiplogaster sudhausi. The sequence goes on along the minus strand of CALZFC010000062.1, from coordinate 1,605,330 downwards.
AGAGAGAGAGAGAGTTAGTAGGAGAAGGGGAAGAGATAATTTTGTAGAGGAAACAAATAATACTATGTATGTAGGCCGACAAGGCAAGAATAAAATTTATGCAGAAATCAGGAGGGACAGAGGGAGAGCGATTAAGAGAGAGAGAGAGAGAGAGAGAGAGAGAGAGAGAGTGAGAGACATGGAGAAAGAGAGACTGAGAGAGAAGGAGAGTGATATAGAGAGAAGGAAATGAGAGGGAGGAGCAGAGAGGATAGGGACACAGGCGTCCCTTTTGAATTCAGCCGAATCGAACGTGTAATTTTTCAGCTTTCTCGCTCTTTCTCTCTCTTTCTGCCGCTCTCTGTCTCCACTTCTCTTCCCACCCAGGCACAAACTCTTAATCTCTTTTATTACTCTCGCATCCTCAAATCCGCCCCCACTTCATATAGTATATTCGCCAGACATACACCTCTAAAAGTACCACAAATCATTTTCTCTATTGTTATCTCCCCCCCCCCTCATCCGTCCAGCTCCAATCTTAATCTCTACATCTTTCTCTCATTTCTCATCTGCTGATTTAATGTCTCAGAGAAGAAGAGAAAGTAAGAGGGAGAGATAGATTTCTGTTCGAGAATAACAGAAAACGATGACAATAAACAAACATAGAAGTATAAAGAGCGCAAGAGAGAGAGAGAGAGAGAGAGAGAGAGAGAGAGAGAGGACCAGAAAGAAAGAGACAGAACTAGACACAGAGGGAAAGAAAGAGAGAGAAAGAGACAGAGAGACAGAGAGAATCTTCGGCGAGACAGAACAGAGCTGGAGAGACGAAGGGAGACAGATCAGAAACGGTAAAATAAATAAAAGGCAGAACATCTCATGATGAAAGAGAGAAAAAGGCTGGAATACAGGCGAACTTGTCAAGAGCAGCTTAGGACGAAAGAAAATTGGAGGAGGATAAAGTGAGGAGAAAAAGTAAACGAGAAAGAGAAGGGTTAGGGAGAGAGAGAACGAGTGAGAAAGAGAGAGAGAGAGAGAGGGACAGATAGGACAAAGAGGAAAACGATTTCTGAAACTGAGCAAGCGCGAGAAAGTTGGTGGAAACACGAATGTATGTATGTAGTATAAGACAAAGTAGAAGGAGAAGTAGAGAAAGAGAGGGTAGCGAGAGAGAGAGAGTGCAATAGAGAGGGAAAAAAAGGAGAGATGCTGAAGAAAAAGAGGAATCCACGAGAAGCCTTTCCATTTGGTTTTTTTCTGGCTAAACGAGAGAATATTTCGAAATTGTGTGGTTGACAATGCGAAGATATATATACAGTACCGCTCAAGAACCAGGGTGCAGGAACTTTCGGAACTTTCGGAAAGTTCCAAAATGTCCGATCAAATTTGTGCGTTTCTCGATATAGACAGCCTCAAAATGCACCCAAAAATTGTTTGGATCTAGCTAACGACGTGGCAGGGTGGAGTATTGGTATGCCTGCAACGAGTATGAACGGACTGGCTGTTGTTCGGTTCCGCTTTTGAACCAATTTCTTCAAGTTTGTTTTGCAAATTTTTTTTTGCCGTATTTTTTTTCACTTGTAACATTAAAAGTCACTTACTACGACATAAGGATACTAAAAATATAGTCTGCAACTGTAATTTAAAGTTATACTGTTAGAACAAATGCCTTCATAAATTTCACTGACACGAAGGCACATTGACGCACTACGAATTGTGGTGTTCCTGCACCGCAAAATTCACAATATTTTCCATTTTGTCGAAAATGCATTATCTTAACATTTTTATGCTCAATTATGGTGTAACCCGAGTGCCTGAATCCAAATATGCAAACCAAATCGACGTGCGGTTATCGAGAAACGCACAAATTTGATCGGACATTTTGGAACTTTCCGAAAGTTCCGAAAGTTCCTGCACCACTGGTTGTTGAGCGGTACTGTACATATGTATTTCGAAAAATTCTAGAAATATGGTAAAAATTTGATGTCGTTAAAGTAATGAGGAAGCGGCATTAAATAAGGAGGTTTGGGAGATCAGGAAGAAGCGCGGACCAATCGCCATGGAGACCTTTCCACGGGGAGAGAGAGAGAGAGAGAGAGAGAGAGAGAGAGAGAGAGACGGAGAGGAAGGATCTTGTCTGGATGGATGAAAGGGCAGAAGATAGAGAGACGATATAAAGGATGAGATAGAGAGGAGAGCGAGGGATTCACAGAGAAAGAGAGAGAGAGAGAGAGAGAGAGAGAGAGAGAGAGAGTATGTGTGTAATGAAGGGGAGTCAGAGGGGAGGGAGTGGAAAGAAAGAGAGGATGAGACTGAGAGATACAAGGGAGTGGAAAGTCTAGTATGTATGTATGTGTCTGTGTATGCATTTATGCACCCACGCAACAGCTTTAGAATGCATCGATCTCCAAAAGACACAGAGAATAGAGCGAGAGCGAGAGGCAGGGGGTATAACAGGGTCATTTTCAAAATAGGAAAAAGCGACTATTTGAAAATGGGAAGAAATGAGGACCATAAAACGAGGACCGCCATATGGCATCGCTTGTTCTCTCTCTCCATCTCTCTTGAACACACAAGAATGCTCTCGACAGCGGTAGAAATTGCTGGATGGGTTTCTTGAAATCTTCTGAAAGTCAAGGAATGCTCGCACTCTTTTTGGTGTTCTCCTTGATTTTATATCTCCGATTCTGGCACATTTTCGATGCCGACACCAATCCGGTCGAGAGAATCGGGCAAGCATGAAATTATTCAGGAGCTGAGTCAGAATTTGGAGTAGCGGGATGGAGCGAGAGGGACAAGAAGGGATAGAGAGCAATGAAGAGACAGAAAGACAGAGAGAAAAAGGGGGAATCTTGAGTAGCGGGATGGAGCGAGAGGGACAAGAAGGGATAGAGAGCAATGAAGAGACAGAAAGACAGAGAGAAAAAGGGGGAATCTTGAATCACTTCTTTAGTATTATATTAAATTATATATGTTTTCTTCTGTGTCTGGATATGTGATAAACGAATTGAGTTATAAGACCAGACCCCGAACCGGGTCCCATGGCTAATATTGGGCCCGGCCATGGACATCCCAGGTTGTGAGTGGGAAAGAGAGAGAGAGAGAGAGAGAGAGAGAGAGAGAGAGGTGGAAAGAGAGGGGGACAGAGAAAAAGAGGGCAGAGGTGTCAGGTGCCTTGGGGCGTCCGGGGGTTGGGTTGGTCTTGTGGTGACCGAAAATGACTTCCGGCACTTTTCCCCCATTAGATCCCCAAGGGAAGGGCACAGTAAAGTATGAGGAAATACGGAAAAGAATGTTGAAGAGGGAGATAGAGAGGGATATATAGTGTATGTATTGTATATATTTATATAAAAGTATATACACACAGAAAAACTGACTGAGGAGGGAGGGAGGGAGAGAGCGAGATATATATATATATATATATATATATAGAGAGAGAGAGAGAGAGAGAGAGAGGGAGAGAGAGAGATATCCCGGCCAGTCTGATGCGCGTTCCAAATGGCCTCTCAGCTTCCTGCAGTTGTTTGGCAACAAGCCTGAACTGTTCCTGGCTTCAGGAAATAGTGGGATAGTTTACGGGGCGCCGTTGTCATTGGAAGCCAATTGCTCGAACTTGAAAGAGAAGAAAATAATACTTATAAGTGAATTCACTGGAAAGAGTTGACAAGACTAAAACGATGTAGTATTCAACTAGCCTAGACTCATTAATTGGTTAAAATAAATATGAACAGAGAGAGAGAGAGAGAGAGAGAGAGAGAGAGAGAGAGGAGAGAGGAACAGTGGGCACACTGAGCATTCTAATTTTATTAATCTCCACATAAGCATACGGTAGTAAACCTGCGCAGTGAGTATGTAAACCCAACAAACGATTGAACCTGTACAGACATTTCAGAGCTTAACTAACTGAAAGGATTTATTATTATTTTAATTTTGATGTCAATGAATCATTGTTTTTTTCTAGATTTTTTTTCTAACAAGAAACACAAGATGTATTTATTTGCAATCCAATTAACAGGAGCCGTCATAAATTCACATGCAAAACTGAACAAAAAGAGACACATGAAAAAAACTCGTTTCAGCAAAGTGAAACACAACATGGAATAACGGAAGTTAAATAAGTAAAAACAAAGATTAACCACCCTCGAATAAGAAAACAAATAAAATAAAGGCATTTTAGGAACAAAAAGAGGCTTGCATAAATCGGAAATGACTGCTATGTTTACTGCTCCTAAAAACGATTATAAAAATAAGATTTGTTTTCTGACTATATAACTTAATAATTCTACTATATTTAGCTTGCTTTCCATCTATAAAAGTACTTTCGGAAAATACTTTCATAACAACTAAAGATTATCTTCACCTTCTGCAAGGGTTATTTTATCAACTCGCTTTCCGTATACATTCAGAACATAAGCTTCCGGTTACTGTAGGTACCGTATCCTAGGTATTCGGCTAGATGAGACCCTTTTCAACGAGATCGGGAATCTCGACGGCGAGCCAAGGTGCGAGACCGAGCGAGAAGGCCTGGGCAATGCCGAACTTGGGGACGTTTCGGGCCCAGAGAGGCTTGAAGTGCTCGGAGAGGCAGATCTTGCCGCTGCGGTACATCTAGAATTATACATTTAAATAATCCTGTATTAAAATTTTTATAAACTATATAATAATAATAATAATAATAATAATAATAATAGTCAGAAGGCCGGAAATTTTATTAAATATAAAAAAGTAGTTATAAAAAATAATTATACTACGATAATTTTGTTTGTAAATTTTTCCATTTACAATAAAACAGTACTAAACTTCATAATATGTCTGGTAACCAATATTCATAACATCATTCCCGCGAACAAATTTTGCAGGCCTCTATTTGGATTACATCCATTACAGCAAAGTTAATGATGTTGATAATAAAAGCAACACATCGGTACTTGAATAAAAATTAACTATAAATTTTTATTATTATTATCATTTGTTTAATATAGAAACTACATTATTGTAATGGTATTGAAACCTTGGCCGTTTTGCCTTCGAGCTGCGGGAGTTCGATCTCGGGTGCGGTGGTCGGATACGTGACGGGCACGTCGAATTGGACGTCGAATTCGTATCTAGAAACAACACGAAACAATTATTGAAAACAATGAATTCAAATGTTTTTCGACATTCTTGAAAAGCTAATAAGTCGTACCACATGATTGATCCAGCACATTTTGTTAAAAAAACCAAATACACTATTATTTCATATCTATTTTTATAAAGTGTGGCCCTCGGTGGTAAGAAAGAGAGAAGAAGAAAAAAACCTTACTTGATCATGTTGTGGAAGTACCAGCACTTGCCGAACCACTTGGTGCCGTCTTGGTTCGACTCGAGCCGGAACCAGTCCTGGTCGGTCTCCTTGTTCTTCTCCACGAATGCGATGATGGCGCGGAGCTCCTCCTTTAAAGATAAGATATGTAATAATACAGAAAAATACTTAAGAAAAAACAAAACAGCAGAAAGCATTTCGAGAGCACTTAAAATTGTCGAAGGAAAAAAAGTAAATGTTCTCGAGACAAATAAGGAGATTTCTCTTTAAGAAAAGAAATAAAGACACATATTGGCCAAATAAAAGTGACGGAAAACCCACGCCAAGCCGCTGGACCCAAAGGTCGCCGTCACGCGGGCCAGCCTTGGTCTTCAGAAGCGGAATGGCGCGAAGCGTATTCTTCGTTGCCTCATCCATCTTCTGAAAGAAAACAAACCAATTTTTTTTCTCCTGTAAAACATAATGCGTTTTAGGTGACGAAAAGTAAATACAGCTTTTAATATGGTGCAACTAAATCATAGGCACCCCGGCGGATAAGGAGCCGCAAAACCAAGAAGAAGAAAAACCACATGTCCAGGAATGGACTAACTGTTATGCAACCCGGAATTCGGTGCGCTACAGAGTGTTCTCAACCGGTTGGAGGCGCGGGTTACCATTCGGTAAACATAGTAAGTTAGCCAACCAGTTAAGGCTTCATTTATGATTACCTTCGCTTCCAATTGACATAAACTAGGTTATTTATGAATAGAATAAATGCGATGTTTTTTTATTTACACATATCATAATACACGAGTTTCTAAGTTAGCCATGTTTAGTAAATGATAACTTAGGCTGCTTAGCGCTGCAGCAAGAAATCTTTTCGGTGTGGTGCGGGGTGCGCTGAGTGCGACGCACTCTCCCGCTTTCTGAATCTTGGCAACGGTTCAAGTTTTTTGTGTTTTATTTTGAAAGTTGTTTTTCGAGATTTGTCGTTTGTAACTAATGTTAATTCGCTCGCACCTTCAGGGACTGCTCCGGTGCGGTTGACTGGTGAGGAGAGAACACGCGGATGCGCCACTGCCCTGCTTCCCTAAGCCAGTACTCGTAGCATGGACGCACGGAGACTTCAGCAGCAGCCAGGTGCAAAACAAGCTACGCCCACCCGTCCAGGAGGAAATTGCGGGGGCCAAAAGACCTGTGACGCGCGACAAATGAACATGGGTATTTCGTGGATGAGCCTTGGGTTAGCCTGGTTGAGGGCGGATCAGTCGAATCCTATTGCGTGTATTAAGGCTGATTGTGAGATGCTGTTTCAGCCTTGCTTATCGAATTATTAGCAGGCCAAAATGTCTTGAAATTCAAGGTTTTATGTGTTTGCCAACGTCTGTGCAAGAAGAGGAAGATTTGTTTGCTTGTTTGGATTTATTCTTTTTCCATTTAATAGTGTACGATATAATCAGTACTTCATATAAATTCAGCATTCTCTTATTTGGGGTTTAGAAAATGTCTTGTCTCTATTTTAAGGGAAAAGGGGGAAACCTACCTTACTTGCATGCGGTTGTTGCTGTGCAACAACTGTAAGCCAAGTTTTTTACTAACATTTACTTCATATTGTCATAGTTTTGTTATGGCTATTTAATATCCGTGATAATTTTCTATCCCTTAAATTTTGACAGGGAGCAGCAGCGGAGTGCGGAAGACGGCAGCTCCTCCGTTTTCTCCTTCCTCTTCCTCGTCATCCCGGCCATCGACGTCGAGCAGTCAGCCCTCTTCTTCTCTTCCCGGCAGAAACTCTGCTAAACTTCCATCTCTCCCTCCTCCGCCACCTCCCATTCTCTCCAAGGTTATTAGTATTATTTTCCTATAATATTTTTTAAAACTAATATTCATTGATTTATATTTTTCATTATTGCAAAACGCCTTTTCTGAAGTTACTTTTTTATAGTGTATCTTTGTTCATTTCAAATACCAGCGGGCGATTACTGGTATAGAACAAAGAGCGCTAGTAGTAGAGAAGGATGTTCACTCTGACGCAAAAAAGTTATATTTATCAAATGATGCAAAACAGGAACGTCAAGGAAATAACTTATAATAACTCATATACAGTTATTCTTACTTTTGAGAGAAAATATTACCTGCTTTCCTCAGGGCCCCCGACCACCTTCACATCCTCTTGCTGTGCCCGGATCATCAAGACACGCATATCCTGGTAAAATTATTGTGCTTTCGTTCTGTTCTAACTTAATTGTCCTCACCGCATTTTTAGAATGATGGATCTTTCCGTATGAAACCATTTTAATTATTTTAAATAAAAAGGTGCTTTAATTTTTGGAATTTAGTATCTCGCCATTTCCTGACATCGATTTTCAGGAATAAAATTAACAGTTACTTTGTTTTTTTTACATTTCTAACCTCATTCTTCACCCTAAACACGCAAGGTGTGCTAAAATAGAAAGTTTCACTTTTTCTCTAGTACTCAACGAGTGTACGATTAGAAAATATAAGAATTAAGGAAACGAATACATTTAATAATATAATACAGGAACTAATTGTTTTTTTATGCACGTAATTCAGTTGCAGGCAGCTCTCTTCCAAGCTCTTCTCATCATTCCCATCATCAATTCCCTTCTCATTCTTCAAGATATCCCAGCCAACCTTCAGTCAACGGGCAACAGCCGGCGCCGAAACCTTTTCGGTAGATTCCGTTCTTTGTTATGCTTTCAGTATTTTCCTGAAAAAAAATTTATTATTTTAGCATTTAATTAATAACAATATTTTCATTATGCTTTAAATATTTCTAGAAGAAACATATGCCGATCAGAGGAGAAAAGCATTGACGTAATGTGTTACCCTAGTCAGGGAAGTCCAAAGTCCGGCCTGTTGCTAATTTGGCGGGTCCGGGCCGAGATTTTGTAGGTAGGGCCCGGCCCGGCCCGCGTACCCTACGGGCCCGGCCCGCAGGGACAGCGTGCCGGCCCGGGCCTGGTTTTGGACATCCCTGACCCGAGTCATTTATGGGTCTCTACCTCAGTTAGACTTTTGAGAAAAATTTATCATCTAAAGAAGCCATATTTAATCAAATTTCTATCTTTATCTGCCATATCTTGTTGTTTAATGCCATTATTTCATTTACCCCGCCCTGTTTTACAAAGGCATGCGTTAAGTCCATTCTTCCCCGATGCCGATGCTAGAGAAAGCAACAAAATTGACCGGCAGGAGTTCTGAAATCTATAAATGTAAATCGTAATTGCTCTTTTTTGCTAAATTAATGGGATATCGGAAAGGAGTACGGAACAAAATAGAAAAGTTAATTTGGTTTTTTTATAGACCGTACAAGTTGATTCTGGATCCACTACTTGCTCCCGGAAATCCTCTTGTCAAGCGATACAACGGAAAATGCGCACCTGAGTTTTCCAAGGTAATAATCTATATTTTTAAGGATATATTTAGAATTTATTTATTAAAGAAAATATTTTCTTTGCTTTTTTTTCTTTTTCCTAATTAGCAAGCACTCGTTTTTGCTTAAAAAGGTTTTTTCGTTATCAGACTTTAGGTGTTTGAGATTGAATTTCTGTCTGGTAGAATTACATAAATAACGTAAATAGAATGTATTACTACATTTAAAACGTAGAATCTATTATTGTACAATATATTATATGTGATAAATACTGTAGGATTAAGCAATATAAACCTCTTCAGCATGACTTCCCGGGTATCCCGGCAGATCCACGACGATCGCGTTTCAAAGTGGTCCCTGTTACGACGGATCTCATATTTCCAGAATTTCAGGTAATAATTGCCATTTATTCTTTTTTGCAATTTGAATAGTTTCGTTATAGCTTTTTCAATAAAAAAAGGTATTTCACCTGCAATGTATTAGAAAGGTGCATTATTCCTGTTGGTTGAAATCATCGGGCTATTTTTTTTCTCAAGGAAAAGTATTGACATTTTTATAATTCTGAGAGTGGGAGGTTCTTTAAAAATAAAATCGTTTGTTTCTCTGTTTTTTTTACATAAAAAATTTACATATTAAAATTTTAAAATTTCAGTTGGATGACAGCTACACTTGCACTCCACCCAAGCGGGAAGTCGCGATCTTCCAGCTCAACGACAACGTCAATCTGCTATTCCTCCAGAAAATGGCCGAGTTTGTCGTTTTAAGTGGATTGAAAGTATTATTCACCGGTGAATGGAGCGAAGCGAGCGAACCATTACATAAAAAGAAGCAAAGTAAAAAAAGAATCATTACTAAATAAGCTGCACAAAACATGTTACAAGAAAATGAAAGATTTTGTCTTATTGTTAGGAAATGCGGCGATGTCGAAGATGTCGTAGTTTTGCGGCATCCAACAACGAGAAGACATCTGGGCATGGCGCTGCTTCTCTTCAAGTACAGCTCAATTCAAATTTTAACTTTCCCGCCGAAAGTATCCTAGAAAAGTAAAAAAAAAAATTATACGTCTTTTTTTAGGCGAACGGCCGCAGCCATCGCATTTGTGGAAGCGAATAACGAGAAAACTGTGATGGGCACTCCCATTCACTGTGCACTCGATCCATACGGTTAGCAAGACTTTTTTTTGTTATCTTGAGAAAAATTAACATTTAAATTATATTTAAACGGAATCTAGGTAGATTATAATTAAATATCAGAGTGTTCGTGTTGAGTGATTCTTTTTTATTGTTGTGCTTAAGTTTGGTCTCGCAATTCCAGCTGCCGTGCTTTCTGTGCGATACAAGGAGAAGACGAACGGAGAACTTGAGAAACCGAGACACTTTTTGAACATGAGCGATGCTTTTCTAGAGAAACAACGCGAGACGATACTCCGAGAGAAAGGTCAGCAGGAGTGGAGGGTCTTTAATGGCAGGGAATTGACTCTACCGCTGTTTGCAGAGCCGAAAGAGCCCGAAGCAAGCGCATCTTCTTCTCCTGTTCGTCCGGCCTCTTCACCCCTCCCTCCGCCAGACATTGACGTGGATCGTCTAGAGGAAAACCCACCATTGCCACTCCATTCAGTTGGTAAGAGTTCATTTAAGTTGTTGTGTAATTAGCAATTATGAATATGTTAATAATACTGGTGAAGTTTAACCAATTTTCATATCGTTATTGTCCCCTTGATCTATGGGTTTCTCATGTATCGAGAAAAAGGTCAATCGAGATTTGACGGAGCATCCCTTCTAAGAGCTGCTCTTATATATTTAAACAGGAAAATGCACATTAATAGAGCCGATCCCTTTTCTGTATGATCGTTCTTTGGAGTGCTCGTCATTTTCCAAACAAACACACAAGCTTTCGTGTGTAGCAAGCAGCATTCAGCAAGTTCTTGGACAGGCCAAGGCGGGGGGTTCAACACGGCGCATGCACCGACCTTGTTTTGCACTGACAGTACAGTATTCCCCTGGTAGAAAGTGATTCAACATGGATTGCAGGGCGGGCACGAACTCCTCCGATCGAGCCAGAGCCGACTCCCTCTCGCGAACCAATCACAACAGAATCATCGCCCCCAGTTCAGCTGCCAGAGCCGACACCAACAGACAACTTCTTTAGTCAGTTTTAGGACGATCAAAGTGTTAGCTGACGATGAGAGCAGGTGAAATACTTGTCGATCAAAAGGAAAACCTTTTATTTCGTAAATATTTTCACGTACTTCTCCCCACTGTATTTGATTTCGAATACACTGGAAAGGTACCCGAAGAAAAATGTGTTGTTTTTTTTAATATTTAAGGATAATATTTTGTTCGAGATTTAAAAAAAAAAGGATGATTCTCTCTCTCTTCCAGCTGAAATGCCCTGTCACCAAACTCCGATGGAAACGAAAAGAGAGCCTTCGAGCAGATCGACTTCTAGGCAGGGAAGGGAAGGGAGTGATCGAAGGGACCCCATGACGTCGCCTCCTCCGAACTACCATTCGCTAGTCAGATTTTTTTAATATATTAAAAAGTTTACTTGCGTATTTACTTTGTTATAATTATGAAATTATTATATATAATTATGAAGAAAAATACTGATAAAATTATTTATAAAATGCAAGGCTATTATGTTTTTTTTTCTGTTTCTTAAACATTTATGGAAAGGTCGATTTTGTAAAAATAAAATTGGGAAGATCACCGTTTCTCTCAATTTCCAGCGTCGCTCTCCTCCTCCGCCGTACAGTCGACACTCGCAGAGGTCATCAGAGAAGAGGCCGGAGAAGAGAAAGAGGTCAGTCAAGGCCGTGGGGGTCATTTTGGGCCCCAACCTAGTGTGTAGTCATACGCTGTACATTGAAATACAACTAAACGTAGACTATGCAGGGTGAACGGAAAGAAAGTTGATGACAAACAAAATTTATCTCATCGCTCTTTCTCTTAAGCCTGTCAATTAGTATTTAAATAACGTCTCTCTTCAAGATTTTCGGAAGGGGCCACAACAAAAAAACCGGGAGGATTCTACCTCTGTTGCCTTAAAATGTGCTGAAAATCGGGAGTGGTGGTATTATTGCTTTCTGTTGGATCCCCAGCACTGCGTGCCATTTTTCGGGAGGATACCTGGCAAAAGTGAGACCTATTTAAACATGTCAATTTTTTAACCTCACTGTTCTTAATGTATTAAGGCTCATATTTTTTTTATTATTTTAGTTATATAAAATTTTCAGACGCGCATCTTCGAGCAACTCTTCACACGACACCTACAGTGATGATGACTCGATGCGGAGAAAGCGAGGAAGCCGCGGAGGGGTCGGAGGAGGAGGTGGTCCCGAACGGAAAGAATGCGTCCGTGTTAAGCAGAAAAGGTACGGTAGTATAATTCAATTTTTTTATGCAGTCAAATTGTTTGATTCTTGATTCATTACTCATATCGACGGGACGAACTGTCTTTTTAATAGATTGTAGCTAATTTGGGTCCTTATACAAATAGACAGTAACGAACTGAAGTTTGTTATCAGCCCTCCCCACATGTATCGCATGTTGTGTTTGTCACGCACAAAATGTTTTGTTGCTTTCAGATACGTCTCCAGCGAGAGGGACAGCAACGGAGAGAAGCGTATTGTTGAGAAGACTGTGACAAGGTTGGATAGATGGAAGATTCAGGCTCAGCTCATGTTTTCTTCGTTGTCACCCATATCGGGGCTACGAGGGAAACGCAGTTAGTGCAACGCGAAAACCGAATTTGTTTTTAGTGCTGCGCTTCCCTCACTCTTACATACCCCCATATAGTGATATTTTTTAGCCTTCGCTATGTGCGGACGGAAAGGGCCGGTGCGAGAAGTGGAGGGAGCGATGAGGAGAGAGGTGGTGAGGGGGCGAGAGCAGGAAGTGGCGGAGGAGGGAGAGGAGGAGGCAGGAGAGACCACCACACCAAGCAAGCTGCTGGCTCGGCGCCAAGTGGTACATTTATATTTTCATTAACATTTTTTAAGAAAATTTTCTTAGTTTACACATATAAAGATTATAAATTTAGTAAGTATTCGGACAACATTTCATTAATGTATGCAAATTATTTGCGGCTAACTAAGAGATGTAAAAGCAAAAGATCTGAAACATTTTCTTTCGTGTTCCCTTTGTTGTGTGCATCCAGTGTTTCATTCCCACTGCTCCTATGTTCACATCTCCTTACTGCACGGTGTGAAGTGTACTTACATTTAACTTTCGTCTGACTTGAAATTTAAAACTAGTTTCAAACATTCTCTTTCCTTCACTCTCTCTCTCTCTCTCTCTCTCTCTCTCTCTCTCTCTCTATTCCTAGCACGCTTTCGAGCAAGTCCCGGCATTAAGATCTTGGGAGTGCTCGCTGCCGACTGGTCAGTTTGATCGATTGGGGAGGTGCAGAAAATGACTGTGTTCCGATGAACGGCCAGAGCATCAAGCATGGACTGTACCGCCACTGGAAGCCTCCAAGTGGTTAGTTTCACTATGGTTTTTTTTGTTTTCTTATGTAGCTGCGGTTGTGTTTGTTGTGTGGCTATCCTAAATATTGTGGAAAATTCCAACATCTCTCGGAACTCGCAGTCATCGATTGTTAATCATCTCTCTTACCGTATACAAAGAACCGGTCATAAAAGTTCATCTCTGGCTGACGACCACGCTTACAGCACCCTTGTGTGTGGTGCACGCACTAAAGTGTCTCACTCCTCTCAGCTTTATACGGAATTGCGAATTCCTCGCCTGCATTCTATGGGCAGCCAACTCCGACACTTCGAGGAGGGATGCGAATGAGAAGCTTAAGAGGGGGGCCGATGAGAGGATGGAATGGAACGCGGAGAGGAGGAAGAGGATTCGAGATTCGTGAACCCTTCGTCCCAAATGGCGGCTGCTTCACGTGGTTTCCTTGTGCTTCGTGGGGTAAGGCAAGTTTGAGTAATGGTCTTTGCGGTACGTTTCTTGTTTCTTTCTTTTCTTTCCACCTCATGTTCACTCTCGTTTCTTTCTTCACTGTGAAAATGCATGATTTTGTTCCTATCACCTCTCACGTCATTCACTAACTTCTGCCTTTTCACTTTTCAATCTAGACGAAATTGCTACTTGAAGTGTCTTCCAAAAAGGGTAATTTGAAACCTTCCAGTTTACTAATCTCTGATTGTGAGAGGAATATCATATGGTTTAGGAAGCGGGCGAGGAAGGTCAACCAAGGCGGGGGGCCATCGCTGGAGTACGGAGAGCAGCGATTACAGCGATGCAGAGGGCCGTGGAGGAGCAAGGAAGAAGTGGCGAGCGGGCAGGTAGGCAAAAGAGAGAGAGAATATTGTTAGATAGAGAGACTAGTGATAGAGAGAGAGTGCGTGTTTGTGTGTCTAAGAGAGAGGGGATCAGCAAAAGGAGTAACAACAAACAGTAAAGATTAATCTCTTTTGAGATGCGTTTATGACCCAAGGATTTTATGTGTTAGGTTTTTAAAATTAAAAGTTAAGGTGTAAGAAAATAAATTAAATTTTCATGAAAGTAAATTAAATTTCCCGACTTTTAGAAGCAAGAGCCGATGGGATGAAGAGTTTGAGCCAGCTCGCGGCCGGGGAGAGTCCGGTGTCTCCCGGCCATGTCCCTCAGCAGCTACGAATCAAGCTTCTTCCTCGTCAGCTGCTAGACCGTCGTCCAGAGCTGGAACTACAACGCAAGCCACGTCCCGACACGAGATCTTATCTAGGGTCGGTGGGAACATTTTAAATTAGAGCTGAAAACTGCTTAATAGTTCTGACTATACCGTGACCCTGCAGCAGGTCTTTAGCCTGTGGACACTTTTGAAGGCCGTTTTAGTGAGACAGCAATTAAAGAATGGTGTATTAATAAGGCGATTTCGTATTTTAATACCGTTTAAGGTTATTTAACTGATTGGATTTTGAATGTAACTGAATAATGTGCAAGAAATAATGGTTTTAAAGGATGCTGCCCCTGCTCCGCCGCCATTTGACCCCCACGTTCCACCGCCTTCGATTTCATCGGTACTTCCAACAGGTTTGAACACGCTTTCCCAATTGTAAATAATCTTGGAGGCATAGGTTTTACTGCTGTAAGGTTTTTTTCTTCTTCTTCTCCAAATACCTGTTAAGCGAGATTATCAATTGCGATCTGAATGTGAAAATTATGTTTTCGTAGTTCTTGCAGAAATGGTGAAGTGATTTTTCTTGATATCGTGACCAAAGTAAGGTTCGTACCTAATTAAATAAAAAGAAATTTGTTGGGAAAATGTAGAAAAAGGAAAGGTAAGCAATTTTTTTTTAAAATATATTTTATTTGTTTAATTGTATTCATTCAGGACTTCCGCCACCGCCGCCGTTCATAATGCCAGGATGCGCAGGTCCTTTTCCATTCGCTCCGCCACCTCCGTTCTGTGCTCTGCCGCCTCCTTCATCAGTGCTTCCCGCAGCTCCTCCGCCTCCCCCTCTACCGTATACTACGCCGCAGGTATTGCTGGATATCTGGGAATAAAATGCGCCTCCCCCGGTATTTTTCAAAGGATTTTTAAGGAATTTAGAACATCGTATGGCCAGATATTTTTGAAAGACAGGCAATTAGAAGCCTCTCTAGGGGCAGGCTGGTATAGGGATTTGTGGACAAATTTTTTAATTGAAGTAAAATTTAGAAAAGAGTAAAAGAGGGGCATTAAAATCGGTAATATCCTACTAAAAATGGAAATATCGAGACATTGATCCGGAGTGGTTTTATTTATGATCTCAATTTACTTTCACTTGGCCATCGCGTATTGCGACAACTGACCCCTTTGGATTTTACACTAATCATTATTATTTAGAAGAGTGTGGGACCTTGAAGTAGATGGGGGTGGGGAAAATAGTAGTCTGAAAAAAAAGAGTTTCTTTTAAAATGTTCGTCAAAAACAGATAGGTTAGGGCTGCGTGAAGGCCCAAAATCAGGGTGGGTATGTAAACTGGCCGGTGTGCCTTTTAAGAGAGCCTGTCTGAGAGATTCGACCACGGGCCTATTAAGGTAGTGCAGGGAATAAAATTATTTTTTGATTTTAATTTTATCCAAAAACATTTTTTTCAAAAAATTTTTTTGTTTTTAAGCACAGTATACCTCGAAATGTCGAAATGAGTTAAATAGCCATAACTTTTTGTAAACTCAACGAAATTGAACTTTGAAAAGTTTATTACGTTCAGCAATCGCAGGGGCATGAAAAAGTCATACAAATTTTTTTGAAAAAAATTCATTTAAGGGGTCATATTGACTCCCAAATGTATCGGAGGTGCGGTTTGGGCACGAAAACGTTTCGAGCGCGCGAATACGACACCACCACGTGAAAGAGGAGCATTTAAAACCCCTAGTACAATGGTTCACTAAAGGATTGTCCTACGTAATGGTGTCCTAATTTCCGCCTGAATATTCACAATTGATCAAACTCGTGAGCAGGAAAATTGGCATAAATCGCTTCAAACTCAACAATGGGCAACATTAGAGTGATCATTCGATTTTTCTTCTTAAAACTAACAAAACAGTGCCAAAATATGCATGACTTTGCTTTTAATTTCACTTTTTCAACACTTTTTTGGAAAAACACTTTTTTCTGTGTCTTGACATCGGCACCTTTTCGCCTGTTTCTGATATTTGTTGAGCAGAACGCGCCATAGTTTACCTTCGCAAGAAAGAGCATTTAATTTTACGTAGTTTACATAGGTTTGCAACTGAATTGGACGACGTAATAGATGCGATTTTGCGGCCAGAAATTCCTAACTCCGCAAATTATCAAAATTTTAAATCGCCGAATCCTTCCCGAGCATGTAGTTCTTGAGCTAGAAACAAGATGGGATTGTTCACCAGTCGATTTCATGCCGATATGGCATTTTTGTGCAACATTACAAAAAATAATTGGTAAATTGTTTTTTCGTATCTCAAATAATTCCCCTATAACTACGGAAATGTAACTTTATGACTCATTTTCAAAGGAATTTCTGAATTTAACTTTCACCACATCAAAGAACGGGTTTTTTTGAACCTGTACAATTGCCCTTCACTTCAATGTAGCTACAATCTTTTCGATAATCTATAATTAGAGATAGAAATCCGATGACTTATTTCGAAAAAAAAATTTTTTTTTCAAATCGTTCTTTTGCTGTATGTTAAAGGTTGGGAAAGAAGAAAGTCAATTTTATTCTTTATACTAATGCTTTTTGCTTCATCCATTTTCAATTTACATCTCACAAGGGAAGCCTCTTTCCATAACCCAGCCAATCGTGATCCAAGTAAGTTTCCTATGTAGTCCTTCTCGAAAAATGTGTATTAAACTATTTTAAAACTGCGCTCGTCGGATCGCAAATCTTGGAAAAGTAAGATATTGCCGAAAAATTTTCTTATAGAGTACATCGCAAAAGTATTATAATAAGGTTTTGCATACACTCAAAATCGCTTAAAAATACCCTTTAGAGTGCCCTTTATTATCCCTATAAACAAAACAGTAGCAGCAAAAAATTCGTCACCAAAGGGAATCGAACCCAGACCTCGAAAATTGAAGGCGGGAGCGCAACTCACTACGCTGCCAACGCCACGTTAGTAGAGTCAAAACCACGACTGATAAAGTTCGAGCATTTCGTATGTAAAATTTACTCATTTTTCAAAAATTCATATAAAATCGCAAATGCGACGAGCGCAGTTTTAAAATAGTTTAGTACACATCTTTCGAGAAGGACTACATAGGAAACTTACTTGGATCACGATTGGCTGGGTTATGGAAAGAGGCTTCCCTCGTCAGAATAACAGGAAGACATGGTACGATGAATTATTTTGAGCCCGAAATTCACGATGAATTATTCTGAGATGTATGTATATTGAAAATGGATGAAGCAAAAAGCATTAGTATAAAGAATAAAATTGACTTTCTTCTTTCCCAACCTTTAACATACGGCAAAAGAACGATTTGAAAAAAATTTTTTTTCGAAAAAAGTCATCGGATTTCTATATCTAATTATAGATTATCGAAAAGATTGTAGCTATATTGAAGTGATGGGCAATTGTAAAGCTTCAAAAAACCCGTTCTTTGATGTGGTGAAAGTTAAATTCAGAAATTCCTTTGAAAATGAGTCATAAAGTTACATTTCCGTGGTTATAGGGGAATTATTTGAGATACGAAAAAACAATTTACCAATTATTTTTTTGTAATGTTGCACTAATATGCCATATCGGCATGAAATCGACTGGTGAACAATCCCATCTTGTTTCTAGCACAAGAACTACAATCTCGGGAAGGATTCGGCGATTTAAAATTTTGATAATTTGCGGAGTTAGGAATTTCTGGCCGCAAAATCGCATCTATTACGTCGTCCAATTCAGTTGCAAACCTATGTAAACTACGTAAACTTAAATGCTCTTTCTTACAAAGGTAAAACTATGGCGCGTTCTGCTCAACAAATATCAGAAACAGGTGAAAAGGTGCCGATGTCAAAACACAGAAAAAAGGGTTTTTCCAAAAAAGTGTTGAAAAAGTGAAATTAAAAGCGAAGTCATGCGTATTTGGCACTGTTTTGTTAGTTTTAAGAAGACAAATCGAATGATCACTCTAATGTTGCCCATTGTTGAGTTTGAAGCGATTTATGCCAATTTTCCTGCTCACGAGTTTGATCAATTGTGAATGTTCAGGCGGAAATTATTACACCATTACGTAGGACAATCCTTTAGTGAACCATTGTACTAGGGGTTTTAAATGCTCCTCTTTCACGTGGTGGTGTCGTATTCGCGCGCTCGAAACGTTTTCGTGCCCAAACCGCACCTCCGATACATTTGGGAGTCAATATGACCCTTTCAAGGAATTTTTTTCAAAACATTTTTTATGACTGTTTCATGCCCCTGGGATTGCTGAACGCAATAAACTTTTCAAAATTCAATTTCGTTGAGTTTACAAAAAGTTATGGCTATTTAACACATTTCGACATTTCGAGGTATACTGTGCTTAATAACAAAAATAAATTTTTGAAAAAAATGCTTTTGGAATCCCCATAGGGTGCTACAGTAACCCTTCAAATAAAATTAAAATCAAAAAATAATTTTATTTCCTGCACGCCCGTGGTCGAGCCTATCAGATTGGCTCTCTTAACTCTGATCGCTTGTTCTGTCTAGGTGAAGTTGACGTTTCTGGAGGAGAAGCGAGGCAGAGGAGGCGTACCGCTCGACTCCGCACGTTTCCACACGCCGTGTCAGAGAGTTTCTTCGTCGTCCACTCCCAATCTCACGTCTTCCGCTCCGCCGTCTACGACAGCCGAATCGAAGAGAAGACGCTCCCCTCCTGCGTCGCCTGCCGCCGCAGTCACAACTCCACCGACTTCCATCGCGAAGGAATCGAAAAGTGACACCCTCGTGAAGACGCCGTCACAGGAGAAGGGTTTTCAATTTTTATTATTTTTTTGACCTCACCAATTTGGACCCTTTAAGATTTTCTTGTGGAGATTTCGGTCCATTTTTTTACATTAGGCTGCAGAAGCAAAATATTTTATTTTGAAGAAATTATGATATTTTCTTTGATATTTTGATGAAGTTGTAATGAGAGTGCTTGACCATCATGATTGTTCCGTATTTCTAGCAGACATTTGATACAAGATAAAATTTTTAGATATATTAAATTTATAATTTCATTTGGCATTAAAATAAAACCCAAAGCTGCTTGAGGGTCGTCAGCAGCACCAAGTTCGGGCTGTGCGAGTATGTCGTTGGATGACCGGCTCAAGGCGTTGTTTGGTGTTCGGACCAAGAAGGTATAATGCTAAAATATATTTTATTAATCCGTTCCGTACAAGTTAGCTAATATCGATGATTATTTTATTTCTACATAAAAAAAATTGATTGTTTTCTCACCTCTTTTTTTAAAGTGTATTCATTAAAATGCTTCTAATAAATGAAAGAAATTCTCTTAAGAGCGACGAAAACGTTTCTACGGGATCGCCATCGAAGCAGGAATCAGGAGATCTTCCGCAGAGGTTTTTTTTAACGTATTCCTTAATATTTATGTATGAAGTTTTCGATAGAATTTTTTTTTTATCGCGCATTGTCTGTAAAAACCCAAGTCGAGTCGCACAGTTGTAAGAAAAAAGTAAAGCGATTTAGTTCTCATTCTTTAGCTCGTCAAGCACCACTGAGATGGACGACGCGAGAAGATGGACAGAGTCGGTCGAGCCAGAGGACATGGATGTGGCCTACACTTCCTCGTCTGATGAATCCGACCGTTGTCGGGTGCAGCACGGTCGGCAGCAGGAACAACAAGCAACGGGCAATGAGAAAGAAGATGCCAAGGCGGTAAGTTTGCTTTCCTTTTCTGTTTCATGTTTTTTTCCTTCGAACTTCTTATCTAATGTCTACGAGGACAATTTTATTTTAGATTTCTATTATTGATTCTGATATTCGAGATGTTCGGAAAAAGATTAATTGTCATCTTAAGTTTTTACGGATAGTTTTAAGTTTTATTGAGCATTAAAAAGTACATTGGCATGCACTTCATCTTTACATTTATGGAATATGGATCCAAAAGTTTTAAATGTTTAATTGTTCAACGGTAAGTTTTTGAGGCTTCAATGTTTGACTCAATAAAATTTATTTTAAAAAAAAAGTAGGCTGAAGGATTGCGGATATATCATTAATTTCAAGGAGGAGTAAAAAAGAATTACAATTTAAGGATGGAGTATGTAAGAAAACAGTGGAGGCAACATGCGAAGCGCTCTTCTCCGATCTAGAGACAATGCTAGCCAGGGACATCGAGAAGCGATTGAGTGCTACACTCGTTGAGGTTCTCTCTCTCTCTCTCTCTCTCTCTCTCTCTTCTTTTTCTTTCCTCTTCCACTCTTTCCTTTTTTGTCTGTCTCACACTATTCTCCTTTCATTTCATTTCTCTGTCTCTCGTTCATCACGCCATTATTACATTTTTTTCGTACGAAAAGTAAATGAACGTTACTTTTAAGACTGCCGATGTCTGGTGGAATTCGCGCAAGAAGGAGATGGAAGAGAGAAGAATGGAGCAGGTATTTTTTCTTTTCAGGGGCATTTTCCATCTTATTAAAATGTACGAATATATGAATATTCTACACAAAAAAAATGCATTAAGGATTTCTTATTCCAGATTTAAAAGAATAATTTCTCTCAAGATTATATTGAATGATTTTTTTTAGCTGTAGTAACAATACTAATTAAGAAAAGCAATTATTTTTGATGCACAAATTGTTTTTCTTCAAGAAGTAATTTGGCAAATATTATTTTTCTAACAATAGAGGACTAAAAATATTAATTATTCAAATATGAATTATTTTAATAGTATTTTTATAAATTGGATAGTAAAAAATATTTTAATTATGTAATATAAAATGAAGGTCCGCGAGTCGCTGATGGCCGTGTCAGCTGCAGCGCGCGCCGTCCCTCCAGTTACACCCGTCAAGGATCCCATGGAGCAGATGATGCAGTCGCTCAGCTCGGCTGAGAAGATGTCTTACTTCTATTCTCTCTTTCTCATTCTCTCTCTCTCTTCCTCTCTCTCTCTCTTCCTTCTCTCTCTCCATCTCTCTCTTCCTTCTCTCTCTCTCTCTCTCTCTCTCCTCTTTTTTCTCTCTCTCACTTCGCTCTGTTTCTCTATGAGAGAAAATACATTTTATCTTTCTTTTTTTTTGGTTATTGTCGATTTTAGTTATTAATGTTGTTGATGTCAGGTTGCATGCTCATTAGTGTTTTTGTTAAAGCACAGTTTTGCAGACACTCTCCTGAGGACTTCAAGATGGTCGGCATAAACATTTACAAGATGCCAAAATGCGTATCTTTCAAAAGGGTAAAATATAATTTTCTATCTCCCCTCCATTTTGTATTAATGCGAAAATACATATATCGTTTTCTTTGTCACCAAGAATGTCCGAATTTGCGGAATTTCACTTTATATGATTTATCAATAACTATTATGTTCTCCCTAACGTTTTTTTACCATTTAAGAAACCTCGCACTCCCGAACCGGAGGATGAGCATTCTCGCTCGTTTACGCCAGTTTCCTCAAGATCTCCTCTCGGTTATTTATTTATTTTATTTGTTTAATGAATAGCTAATATAACGCCGAATAAAGAAAAAGGTATTTTTCCATAAAGAAGTTTATTACATATTGTATAGTCATAGATATTTCACGGTTCAGTTTCATTGCATGCGCTGATTGTGAGTTGGTTTCCTTTTGTAATTGGCCTTATTTTTATGATTATCCATATTTATTTTTGCTACCGGATGTTTCGGCAGTTCTGCTTTCAACTTTTTATGTTTATAGTGAATATCTTACAGTATTAATTTTACAGTATCTGACGACGATTCGGACGCTGCCCAGAAGTCATCGGATGAGGAGGAAGACGAGGGGGAGAGCAGAAGGAGCCGGCCACGCATGAGGAATCTGGACAAGGCAGCCGCCAGGTGGGGAAGGAGAGGGAGCTATTAGGAGAGAGAGAGAGAAAGAGAGGGAGTAGAGATAGAGAGAGAGGGGATAGAAAAAAGTTTGAGAAATAAAAGGCGAAGAGCTAAAAAGTGAGAGAGGAAGGAGAGATAGAGAGAAAGAGAAATAAAAGGTTAGTGGCAAGTAAGTACTTGAGGGTGAAAGAAAGAAAGAGAGAGAGAGAGTAGTTAGGATGATAGCGGCCAGAGACGAGTCCCATTTAGACGTTTTGAGATATATGGTGTGAAGAAGATTGATAAGAGAAGCAGAGAAATTTAAAGGAATTTGTTGAAATTATATTGAACAAAGTTAAAAACAATTAGAGAGAGAACTATTCTTGAAAGAGATAAACAAAATAGTGACGAGAGAGGCTGTTCAGCCGAGACTCGTCCGTCTCCTCCGTGTCATCGGGGTCTTCTTCATCTTCATCTCTTTCCTCATCTGATCAAGAGCAAGTGGACCAGCCGAGCGATGACGAGTCCAGCCAGGAAGCTAGCTTTAGTAAGCTGACAAACATTTTCATCTTTTTCTTTCTCTAGCTCTCCCTCCCTCCCTCTCTCCCTCTCTCTCTCTTTCTCTCTTTCTCTCACAAACTTCTTCCAACAGGAGCCGCTGTCAGTACGGACCTCGATGAAGACGAAGCGGAAGAAGGCATTAGCTCAAGAACACACTCGAGAACTAGTTCCACATCGTCAGTGACTATTTTCATGATTGCTTCGTTATGTCACTTTTTATTTAATTACTATTCAATTAATTTTATTATTCCATAACATTATTTATGCTATTTTCCTCCATATTTTCATTTACGACATATTTGAGATTAAGCTATGCAAATTTTATTAGAAATGTTTGATTTGTGGAAAATAAATTGTTTAAGATAAATTTTATATCCTTTTTCCTCTAAAGGATCTCGCGCGAAGCGTCACCAGCAGCCATTTCCGAGGCGATTCCGACACGACACAAAGACCTGGAAGAAGAAGTCGATGTCAACGAGCAGCAACCGCAGACTACGGTAGTCCAATCGGAGCGCGCTTCTGACTTTCAGCAAGAGCAGCCCCCTCCTCCTCCTACAATACCTCTCATTTCTTCATCTGCCGCCAGCGCTCCTTCTTCTTCTGTCCCGTCCTCTCCTAAGCCACAAGCTAGTGTCGAGAAAGTGTATGACGTGGCCAAAGAGACCTCCGCGGTCGAGCAGATCGAAGAGTTTGACGACGACCCTCTGAGGCATCACCCGACGATGCCATCGAACCAGACGGACCCTCGTCTCTACGACCACTGCTATCCGCGGGAGCTTGGGGTGAGGGACGCATGCACGAATCGAAGTGTGCCGGCATGTGTCGTTTCCCACTTTGTGATCTGTCGCTGCTCGACCACTTTGCTTTGCATGGAGAAATATGGGGGCTAACAAGAAGCGTACGCTATTTAACGCATTTAGATTAACTGC
This sequence comes from Allodiplogaster sudhausi, assembly GCA_945643635.1. Taxonomy (NCBI): domain Eukaryota; kingdom Metazoa; phylum Nematoda; class Chromadorea; order Rhabditida; family Diplogasteridae; genus Allodiplogaster; species Allodiplogaster sudhausi. The sequence goes on along the minus strand of CALZFC010000062.1, from coordinate 1,581,774 downwards.
TTATTATTATGGACAAAATCCATATGGGGGGAATAGAGTTTCTGCATGAAGTAATAATTAGTTGCCTGAGGAGTGGAATCAGAAATTCTATTAATACTGCTCCTCGTCCAGTGCTTAACTCCAACTTGCTATCACTCGCTAAGCGATCAGTAATCATTTGTCTTTGCTGCCTGCTTGCTGTTTGCTATGTGTGTTTCAAGAATTCCAAACTGTCCCCGTTAGTGGAGTTACTTGTTACGATTTCCAGGCGAATCGTCGAAAGGCCTGGATCCAAAACAAAAAGGAAGAACAAGTACCTTTACTTGCATGAACTGCCAACATGTCTTAAGAAACGGCTCCATTCCAGATTTGGCGTCCAAAAACAAAACATCGGCATTCCTACGGCCCTTGAATAATTCATGCATATGAAGCCTAAAAAATATTTCCCTTGATGGGAAATATTTAATCTGGAATAGAGCCGTGAAGAAGTTGGCTAGAATAACGCGCCATCGCCATTGAGGTGCCCGAATGGCTAGCGAGAGAGGAGGAGGCATTCACGGGGAGCGCAAAGCGAAAGCAGATCATGAGGAAGACGTCGGGGGACGGAGGAGGAGGAAGGGCGCCCGAGGCTAAGACTCTCCTCCCACCTCCAGTACTCAGAGATGACACCCGAGGCATCCTATCACCGGCATCCCTCACTCAGGCTGTCGCGAATGTGCTGAATCAGAGCAGAGCAGAGGTGGGAGAAGATAGAGAGCGAGAGAAAAAGAGTGATGCCAGAGACTGGTTGTGAGTACGCGCTTGTGCTAGAGACAGAAGAATTACTTGCAAGATTTGTGTAACTGACTGGAGACCAATCGAGGAAGGAAAAGCTAGACTTGGTTGTGCGCAGAGTATTGCAGTGATTCCAACGTGAAACTATCATTCAAAATATGCAGAAGCTAAGAGTAATTATAGGAAATTATGGAATTTGACTTGTCATTTTTTTACATATATAAAAGTATAATGCAGATCCGTTCCATACCGATGGGAGTTGCTTCGGCGTCGAAAGAGTCTCTTCCTCTTCAGCTCGCAGTGCCTCCAAAGGCGTTTGAGAAGGTTGGCAGTCGGTGCAAATAGTTCTTTTGCTTTATTTAGGTAATTTATACGTGGATTTATTTATTATTTATTTTTTTAGTGGATGGTTTCTTTCCTCCTATTGTTTTTGAGAAAAATGCAGTTGAAAAGTCTTTTCTAACAATATCTTTGGCGTAGTTGTTATACTTCAATATCTTTCCTTATGAATGTGCTTCTTTCTACAATATAATATGCGAAGATATGTAAAAAAAATTAATTAATACATACATAAATTTGATTGAATTAACAGTGTAAAAATATCAGTTTCAGCTTCCAAACGAAATCAAAGCACTTCTCCCTTCGTTCGATGTCCTGAAGAAGCGGCCTCCTGCGAAGGTTAGGCTTGTTTTTAACCTTTTTAACCCTTACCAAAGCCGGTTACGACATGGCCCGGCCGGTAATTTCCCAGGGACCCGGGCCGGGCCAGGTCCAAAAAAGGTGGGCCGACCCGCAGATCCCTTTGGGCCCGATCAGCACACGAAATCGTCCAGTCAGGAGCACTGGTGGCATTGTTAGGTGCAAAGCTTTCTTTATTTGTAAATTTTTTTCTAAAACTTTTTCTTCTATACATTAAAATGAATGTTCGTTGTATGAGCATGGAAAATTCTGAATTTCAAAATACACTGTAGCTCACAGGACTTTTTGGCCGAATTTTTGAAAAGCGGGTTCAAACGGGCCTGTGGGCCGGGTTTGGCCCAAAATTTTAGGGCCCGGAAATGGTTCGGGCAGGGCGAGACCTTTGGCCCGTCAAAAATTTTGGGCCATTTACCAAAATTTTTTTTCCAAGGGTTTTGAATCCCTTCGTGTGTTTTTTCAAGTATTCGATAATAAAGAGAAATAGATAAGTGTGCAGAAATATTTTCTTCAAATATATTCGCTCGGATTGCTTAGATTACGACGAAGAAGTTCGAGAAACGGAGCGAGGAATACGAGAAGGAGATCTTCTATAGCTTCCAGGTTTCACTATTTAACAATATTAGTGTGATTTTATAGGGGGGAAATGATTCTAGAGAGATTCTTTAGCGTTTTTAAGCATTAAAGTTCTTCTATTTCTTTGGAAATCCTTAATGATAAAAAATTATGCTCTGCTTTGGCGAATGCGAAATGCACGTAGAGCAAAATGCCGCTTGTTAAATAAAGTGAAATTAGCGACTAACGATATGATTGATTCTTTTGTATCTGTATGATTCTTCTCAAGTATTATGGTAATTTTCGTACGTTGAGAAGCGATGGCCAATTAGAAAATTAATCCTGGAATGTTTGATTGTTTGTTATAGGCGGGGATGGATCGCGAGGACGAATTGTACCTGAAGAAGGCATTGGAGCTGCTTCAGAAAAGTGCCGAGCCACTGCTCTCCCGCGACGTTACCTTCGTCGAACACACAAAGGCACCCACACCGAGAGAACTGGTTCGCTGCTTTTCCTTGCACTTAGATTTACCATTATTACATCACGGTTTTAAATATGTACGTAAATTATGTATTAACACATATGTTTTAATACAATTACATACTTAAGTAAAAGAGATTTGTACGGATGGTGAATTTTTAATGCACTTTTCTGTATACATTAAATGTATGCAAGCGTAGGCTACCCTTGGAGTAAGATTGACAAAGTTATAATTTTTGGTTATTATAAAATGCGCTAAATTCATGTAGTTAGATGAATCCAGTAGTGAAGTAGTTGTTATTAAGTTGGACATAGATTGAGAAATAAATTCACCGATATAATTGTATCGTAAAAATAGTTTCGTCGGCGCTTCTATTTTTCGATGCAAAAAGCAGTAATTACGAAATTGAATTAAGACGCACCCGCGAATGGTTGGGCGAACGGAGTTGTACTACGATGACCCTGAGCTTGTTGGCGTCGTGCCAAATGCGAGTGGGTGCGCGAGATCCGAAGGGTTCTTCAGGCTGACGAATCGACAGAAGATACGGATCATGAGGCATCCGGAAGGATACCAAGATAGGACGGAGATATCTGAGAGGGTTGGTTGGGAGAGGGAGGTGGAGAGGGGGGGATTGAGCGAGACGAGAGCGTAAAGGGGGGAGTAAGAATGTGATGAATGAAATATCTTATGTTAGATAAATACTTGTCTTCTTTTCATTCTAATCAAAAGTCTGAGATATTCTTTTTTTACCTCATCATTATTTTCACCGAAATAGGCGATTTTAATGATTTGATGACATAAAAGACTTATAATGGGCTGATTCAAAATACGATGAAATGAAAAATAACAAAGAAAAATTTCAGGACGAACTGGCAGTGAAGCACCAGGTGCAGGCGACCCGCGAGGCCAAGTCCATGAACCGACGGCTGATGACTAACTTTGCCGATATGGCCAGCAGCGACTTCTTCAAGATCAACCAGCTCAAGGTTAATTGAATGTCTATGTATTATTTAGTCATACATGAGATGATATGGTCTTATAACTATATATATAATGATTATTTTTTGTTTATTCACCAGCATCACGTTTCTCGTAGAACGATTGAATATTTGAATAATGATTGCCTTAAGATCAGTAAAAAAGGGCTGATTAGTATTGTGATTGGTAGAAAATATTTTTTAGAGTTGGAGTTAAAGCTGCAGTTACCGATTAAAAAAAAATATTCCGTCGAAGGTAAGGAAATTGAAGCAGACTCTAACATTGTGAGGGTACTTGAAATTGTGCTAATGGGTTGATGTTCCTGATGTAATGTGTAATTTTCAGTATCGCAAGAAGATGATAAAGTTTGCGAGGTCGCGTATCCACGGCTGGGGATTGTACGCGCTCGAGCCGATCGCGCCTGACGTCATGATTGTCGAATACGTCGGCCAGAAGGTGAGAGAGAGAGAGAGAGAGAGAGAGAGAGAGAGTGAAAGGGAGAATGAGAGAGAGTGAAAGGGAGAGAGAGAGACAAAGTGTGATTAGAATGGAGAGAGAGGGGGGAGATTAGAGAGCCAGAGAGAAAAGTGTACAACGGAGAATTTAATTGGTCACAAGCTCACTTCTAATTGTAAGGCCAAGCTTCATGATCTTATTCGTTGCTAATATAGGTACTAAAAATGGTCCATAAGTGGTAGATTTGAATTTTCCTATTTTCGTTTATTCGCAACGACCATTTCTAGCCATTTTTTAAGAAGAATAAATGCTGACTGCTGGGATAGTAATTGAAGAGGGAGTGAGAGAAAGAAAGAGAGAGAGAGAGAGAGACAGCGAGATAGAGAGAGAGAGGAAGAAAAAAAGCAAAAAAAAAATTGAATTGTGGTAAGCATTTTATCATTATAGAGGATTCTTTACTGCAGATTCGTCCTACGGTAGCGGATGAGCGGGAGAAAGCTTACGAAAGGCGAGGAATCGGGTCTAGCTATCTGTTCAGGATTGATGGGGATACGGTAAGTATGGTTTACTGCAAATTCAACTACAAACTACTGTTTTAAATAATACAAACTGAAAATAAATCAGCCAATTTTTGATATAGTGTGAATTGTCACATGAATAAAATGTGTCTAAAAAGAGTATGTGTACTCTCAACACTATTTTTTTTATTGAATGAATAAATTGGTCGCATCCTCGCAGGTGATCGATGCGACAAAGATGGGCAACTTCGCCCGCTTTATTAATCATTCCTGTCAGCCGAACTGCTACGCGAAGGTGAATATTAATGGAGTTTTTCGAGATATATCCTGGCAGTAACCTTTTTTTAAATTAATTTTTTTAGATTAAAAACTTTAAAAATATTTTTACTGCATTTCCGAGCTGTTATAGTAAACATGAAGCCATATTTCGACTGTCCATCTTTTTTTAAAGATGTTTTTTTTTAATCACTAAGTTTCATGAAGATTTGCTTGCTGTTTATTTTAGGTCGTCACGGTAGACGGTGACAAGCGAATTGTGATCTATAGCAAGATTTTCATAGACAAGGTATTCTATCTACTCTCTTTTTTATTATTATTTCCATAACATTTATTAGTTATTAGTGGGCTTTTTAATAAGTTCATAAACATGTCTTTATTACATACAGGGAGATGAAATAACGTACGACTACAAGTTCCCGTTCGAGGAGGACAAGATTGATTGCTTGTGTGGTGCGCCGAATTGCCGACGTTTCTTAAACTGAGGCGGACTCGCGCACTATAAATCCTTTCATTCCTGGAAACTGTCGTCTTAAGGTTGTCTTCTTCAAAACGAATTTAAAGAGTGCCAAGAAAGGTAAGGTATTTTTAATTATTTCCCAAGCTGACTGTACAATTTGTGTGTCATCTGTCACGTTTCGTCCTATCGTTTTATATCCAATCCTCGAAATTCTGTAACTATGCGATCCGATACTGTAATATTCTAGCTTACTTTTCATCAATTTAGGCTAACCTTTCTCATATGTGCCACATGCTTGCTCATAATTGTCGTCTTTATAGTAGTATTATTATTATTACCATTATCTATGCCCATTACTGACCAGCGAGTACGTGGTCATTGGACCAATAAGCAGTAGTTTCCTGCTGCTTTCTCACCTCAGACTCATGTGATTAGAGAAGGGCGCTATTACCCGCTCACATTATTGATCTCTTTTTGTATTTTGGTGAGGCGAAGATTTAGGGACCAGTCTTAGGATGTTGTGGAATCCGGCGAGTATGTAAGGAAATAACCTCAAGTGTGTCGAAAAAAGATTCATATTGTGTTCGATATAATCACAGAAATTGCAGCCGCAGGCAACGAACTCCCGCAGCTATAGACTGGTTTTAGTATCTTCATTCGACTCTTTCCCCATTTCCGCACTTTCTGTTATTTTGTTTTGCTTTCTTACCGTATATTTGTGCGGGTCCGCCTATGAAGATAGGAAGAAGTGCTGTTATTATTACTAATGTTCACAAGCGCTTGTCTAGAAAACAGTATAACAAACAAGAATTAATTCGTAAATTCCTTTAACCTTATGATAAGCTAAATGTATTACCTTAGATGCCACATCACCGCGTTATTTTTATTATGCCAAGTATCTATGCCTTTATATAGGATTTGAGACTAATCTGAATGTGGAAGTTCTGAACTGCTTGATGCAGTGTGATTTTGAAATAAAACCTATTACGTCAGAGATGATTACCGAAATGTGGCTATTCCTATTGCCAAAATATCGTACCTGCTGCCCATTCATCGGCTCTATCGATTTGAAATCATTTGGACTGTTAAATTTTTCCTGAAATAATTGAGAAATGTCGCTCCAAAAGAAGGTAAAAAGAAAGAGGAAGGCAGAAGAATCGACTGTTGGAACGGAGGTTAGTTTTTTCCTATTTATTTTTTATTCAAGTACAATTTATTTTGTCTTCGCGTATGGTTTTATGAAACAAGTATTGATTGGCAATCTGCAAATATTGTTTGCTAGCTGGTAATTTAATCTGTTCAGAAGATACTCGGTACTTTTATGTATATATGTTCTTCCAGTAATAGGATATATGGTAGCATAATGATAGATAATAAATCCACATTTATATACAATATACATATATATATATATATATATATATATATATATATATATATGTATATTTAATAATAGTATATATCACCATTATCCATTCTATATTATTTATAGTCTAGCCATTCGCTGGCCGCCGAAGTTGCTGTGGAATTGGCTGGCAACGACGATGTCGAGGAATACACTTGCGATACGGGAAATGCGAACCTTATGGTGATCGATCCAAATGAAGCTAAGAAGAAGAAGAAGAAAGTTAAGAAGACAAAAGACGGAGAGGATGCTGATAAAGGCTGGTTTGTTGAAGATTCATAGGCTATTATTGCTCTTATTATTTTTAAATCTGTTTTATTTAGGCTTTCTGTTTGTTTTGTTATTTTTTTAAACTTTCTATTTGATTTGCTATTTGTTTTAAAGATTATTTTTTAAAAAACATTTTATAAAGGGTCGTTATTTTAGCTGAGAAGAAGCTCTCAGCGGCAGCCGAGAAGCGCCGCGCCGCCATCAAAGAGAAGAGAACCGAGAAAGTCAGCAAGACGAAGCGGAAGAAGCTCGCGGCCATCGTTGAGAGGAAAAAGAAGAAGCTTACGGTAAGAGGGTTACTGTAGGCGAGGGGTTCAAAAGGAAAACGGTATACGCAGATGGGTTTCGTGTATTTTAGAATGGTATTGCAAAGAACCCGTAAAATTATATTTCGCTCTATTGCCCCTCTCTCTCTCTCTCTCTCTCTCTCTCTCTTTCTCTCTCTAAAGCTTTTTGTTTTCAAAGCGCGATAAAAATGACTCCTTCAGCAAGAAGAACTTCTCGCCGAGCTAAGCGAATATCGACTGGATGACAAGAATCTCAGCACGCTGGCATCCACTGCTCATCGGCAAGACAAAGTCAAGAAGGACAGGTCAGTGGGGGGGGGGGAGATAGGGGCAGTAAGGGAGAACGAGAATAGGAGAGAGAGTGACAAAGAGGGAGAAACCAAATATTGAGGACAACAATTAGTCGATAATAAGTAAATACTTTTTTAAGATAGAAAAAGAGTAATTTTTTCCCTGGAGCTACTTGTAATAGATGGAAGGCCGATTTTTCTCTCTTTTTTTTGCAATTTTCCCTTCAGACAAATCGTGGAGGCTGACACGTCTGTTGTAGCGAGGAAAGTAAAGGTGAAGCAGCGAGAGACCATCCACAACAAGGAGCAGAAGCAGGAGAACTACTACGAGACGGATAGTGAGACGGGGGAGGATGAGGAGGGAGAAGGGGAGGAAGAAGATGGAGAGGAGGAGGTGGTGGAAGAGGTTAGCGGGGAAGAGATGGCGCATTGTATCCTCGTAATCAAAGTGCATTGTTCATCCATAACTTGGAAGATATATTTTTTCAATAATAAAAAATTTTTTATTAGCAAATGAAAATATAAATATTTTTTATATAAGATTCTTGCATTCTATTCCAGGTGGAGAAAGCTGAGGAGAATGCAGCGGAAGCAGTGCAAGACGCACTTGATGCGGGCGATGCACCCGTCACAAAAGTATCTGTGTTCTCTCTCTCTCACTATCTCTCTCTCTTGCTCTCTCTCCTCTCCTTCATACACGACCAGCAGTTAAATTGCAGACAACTCCTTCGACAACGTCTTCGTACAAGCGGCTAGAGCGACCTGAGGACGAAGAAGAAGATGACGATGCCGTGCTGGCCGGCATTAAGGCGCCTGAATCCACGTGGCTGAGGAAGCCAATCGTTGTCAAGAGAGAGGAAGCAGTTCAGGTCGGGCCGGATTTTTGTCTTAAAAAAAAATCTTTTTAAAAATCTTTTAAAAACAGCCAGGCCAACATTTTTTTAAATCAATATATTGGCAGAAAAAAATCTTCATTTGGTTTATCCCCCACCCTCATTTCCGAGACATAGATTCCCTGCATTCATGTTTTTTGTCAGACTTTCTTTCCAGCATTTTGTTCTTTGCTTTCTAGTTTTTTTTAGTGTTAATTAATTTAGGTGGAATTTTTCTCCATGCTTGGTTTAGGGAGAGTTACTTTTTTATTATGAAAACATGTATGTTTTTTAAGTGCTACTGCCCACTTTTATCGATTTTGGCGACCAACTTAACATTTCTCGAATTAAGTTAAATTCGCTTCTCATGCATATTTCAGACGGCCCGCTCTCGCCTGCCCATCTTTGCAGAGGAACAAGTCATTGTGGAAGCGATCAATGATCATACTGTAGGTTTTTTTTGCCTCTTCTTCCTCAGACTACTGTGAAAGTATATCATTTATGCAATAAAATTTCTGTAATACGTAATATAATAGTTTTGTAATATTGTTTAATCATTTTATAATCTAATATAACTTTTTTGTAGTATAATGTAAGTAATGTATTCTTTGTAAGAGTCTTTAAAAGATATTCTGACATCTCTATAGTCTGTCGTCGTGTGCGGTGAAACCGGCTCTGGGAAAACGACGCAGATTCCGCAGATGCTTTATGAGGTTTCGCCCTTTTCCTTATTTCTTTCTTCGTACACATCTTTCTTTATAAGCAATTTTAAAGCAATTTTGTCGGAACAAATCTTTTTGGAAACTTGCCAATCCTTTGATGCGCAGGCCGGTTACACCACGGATGGCCGATTGATTGGCGTGACGGAACCGAGACGCGTGGCTGCGGTCAGCATGGCGCGTCGCGTGGGTGAAGAGCTCGGAGATAAGGAAGCTGTCTCTTATCAGGTCAGCTTTTCAGCGTGATGCATTCTTCCGTAATCTATTCTGCCGCTATCGATTACTTCACTCTGTAGTTGTTCCTTCCCCTGGAGTTACAGTACGATAGGGGACTATCATTCATTTATCATTCTAAATGTTTGATTCTTTCTGACAAAGAGATACGTTCTTGTGTTGTTAAGGCACGTGTTTTTCTCTCTCAGAGAAAGTTTTAATTTTTCTTGTCAGATTCGCTACGAAGGAACCCGTTCTGAGAACACGCGCATTCTCTTCATGACGGACGGAGTTCTCATGAAGGAGATGTCCACCGATATCATGCTCAAAAAGTTGGACCGCATCTTTTGTAATTTTCAGTTTGGTTCCGAAAAATACAGTATCATAGCTCTATGATTTATTTGCGAGGAAGAAGGATCTGAGGATGTTATGCAATTATTGACAGCTACTTTGATTTGGTGGCCCATTCAAATTCAGGCTGTCACTGATCGTGTGATCGGAAAAGCTTTTTTTTTCGTGGAAACTGGGTCCATTAAATAATGAATTTCCATTAAAAAAGTCTTCTTGTTAAATATTTTCGTAAAATTCATCAACGAATCCTTACTTTGAAAAGATTGAATCTAAGCTGTAGATGATTTTAAGAAAAATTGCTCAGATAAAAGAGTGCAATTCAAAGTAAAGTTATACTCCTTTAAGGTATTCCGTTATCATCATAGACGAGGCTCACGAGCGATCGCTGTACTCGGATGTATTGATTGGACTGCTTTCAAGGGTAGCGCCCCTGAGGTATTTATTTTATTTTATTTTTGAAGTATTTCTATTCAAAAATGTTGCGACACCTCCTCTGCTTGATAAAAATGTAAACAATTAATATTTTCTTACGTCCATATTATCGATAATGTCATTTCGCTCTCCCTCCATTGCAATACAATAAATATTGTAAGGGCGGGGAACAAAGTGCCTGGCTAGAGGTTTTAATTTTGTTGGTGGCATTAGAATGCAAAAAATTTACTTTGTATGCAAGCACAAAGCATCACCAGGTGGAATGTTGCCACGATTTTGGTGACGTCAATGATTAGCTCTATTTTTACTGCAAAAAATATATATTTATTTTTCTCAATTAGTTCCTTTTATTGCTGTACTTTCATTGTTGTTATTAATTTGCACTCATCTTTTCAGAGCAAAGTCTGCAGTGCCTCTCAAACTGATCATCATGAGCGCGACGCTTCGTCTCGATGACTTTCTTCAGAAACGGTTTGCTTCTATGTATTTGCTTTCTTGTCTCTCTCTCTCTCTTTCTTTCTCTCTCTTTCTCACTCACTCATACATTCTCTCTCTCTCTCTCTCTCTCTCTCTCTCTCTCGGTCTCTTTCTCCCATTCAGTCTCTTCCCTGCTGGCCCTCCCCGTGTCCTCAAGGTGGAAGCTCGCCAGTATCCAGTGACGGTACACTTTGACCGAAAGACACCGGCAGACTTCCTGAAGGCGGCTTTTAGAAAGGTTTGTAAAAGTTTTGTCGCTATTATTTTAATATACTTTGGATTAAAATGATATACGTTGTTTACTTTTATTATTTGCATAATAACTTTGCAATACTTACTATTTTGCATCTCAGACTTGCCGCATCCACGAGACTCTTCCCGAGGGTGGCATTCTGATATTCGTCCCCGGTCAGCGAGACGTGCAACAGACGATTGCCAAGCTTGCGAAGCGATATCCCGTTAGCATTTGAATGTGATATTCGGTGAGAAAAGCATTTTGTTTGTGAAAAACCAAAATTGCACTAACCTTTTTCGCTCTCGACTTTTAACGCCTAAGTATGGGTTAAATTGGCAGATTGATTTTAAATTAGATAAGCTTAACTTAACAAAAATTTTGTTTACGAATTAAAAGGATGCCTTTGTTATTAATTTTTTTTGTACTTTTAGAATATGAAAAAGTGTTTAGGTGAAATATGTAAAGATGAAGGATGGAGAAACGATGATTCGTTGCGGGAAGCAATGGAAAAGGAAGCGGCAGCAGGAGGCCGAGCAGATTACACTCGAGGTTAGATTTCAACTGCTCGCTTACGAGCACGGCGGGTACAGTGCATTCTAGTTCTTCTGATCTGACAGGCAAAATAATGGGTATGAGTATTTGAATTTTACTTCTAAACAAAAGGCAGTTTTGATCTTGTTTTTCAATAATCTCGTACAAAAATTTTTTCCTACACAAACTAGGTTGCTTTATACAGAAAATGATAGGAAAGGGGATATTTGGTTTTTTAACAACCCCACCTTGCTTTTAGATTCCTTTTTCAACTATTCTGTTCTGGAAGACCCTTTTATACCATGGTTTAAATAAATTTATATTAATAATATGGTTATAAAATTTTACAATAAATATTGTTATTATTGTTTTCTTTAGGAAATGGCTGCTAAAGCAACGACAAAGAGTGGAGTAAAGGAAGAAGAAGAGAACGAAGAAGAGGAGAGCATCGCCAGGGAGTGGAGCGAGGAGGGAGCAGATGTACCTGAAGGGAATGATCTGGACGAAGATATGGAGAGTGATGAGGACCAGGAGGTTGGAGACAGCGAGGGACAGAGACAGAGAGAGAGAGCGCGACAGAGACAGAGTGCGACAGAGACAGAGAGAGAGAGACAGAGAGCGAAAGAGACAGAGAGAGAGAGAGACAGACAGAGAGAGAGAGAGACAGAGAGCGACACAGAGAGAGAGAGAGAGAGAGAGAGAGAGAGAGAGAGAGAGACAGAGAGCCGAGGGAATATTTGAGGGGTGAGAGAATTCGAGATTTAAGGAGGAGGAAAAAGAATGAAAGAGAAAACACGAAATAACGAAATAAAGGAGGGAGGGAGAGAAATGACAAAAAAATCACATGCGAATAGAGAACCAAACCGGGATTTTTAACGGTTAATTGATAGCCATTTATATATTACGCATCGTAAAAAGATTCCGATTGCTCTTTACTGCGGGGCGATGATTTTTTCGGTTCACTTCTCACCAAGTAGTTCGCAGTTTCTTTCTTTTTCGATCGTAACTTTTTGGGTCATTTTGTCCGGTAGTTGTAATATATTTGCATAGAAGTGGTTGCATTTAGATATCAGGTGAAAAAGAATTTAATTACTAATTGTGAACGTGATATTTTTTATCATTATAAAGTAAGTAAATTTAATAAGGAATAATACCAGTAATATTAATTAATTTAAAATAATTTCAGGACGAAGAGTCCGCTGCTCTGGCCGATCCACCAGCAGACTGCCAGCCCCTCTTCTGCCTTCCGCTCTACTCACTCCTCTCTGCTGCGCAACAAAGAAGAGTCTTTGATCCTGCCCCTGAGGGAACCAGGTGCGTGCATTTTCCGTTTCCTTCATATATACATATTTTTTAAATATTGAACTTAAAAAATAATATTTAGATTATGAATACTTTTTAAGTCCGTTATGCTCCAATTAAATTACGCTTTATGTTTTTTTTTGGTGAAATGGCATGCATAATCGCTGTTGTCCTTGAGAAAATTGTTTGAATTTTCTATTAATTTATTTTTAAATAGTTATTTTGAATAGATTGAAGAAGAAGAAGAAGAATAAAAACTCCTCCGTTGCAGACTGTGTATCGTGGCGACAAATGTTGCTGAGACATCACTCACAATTCCTGGCATTAAATACGTTGTCGACAGTGGATTCGAGAAAAGGTAAGTATGGTGTCGATTTTGTTTTTATATTGCATAGAAAAAAAATCAGTAATTTTTACTATCCTCCTTTTTTAGGGTAGGGCGATTATGCGCATACCCTGGTAGAAAAATGTTGGAAAATTCAATAGACATGCTTCTACGTGAAATTACTCTTCGTCCAGGCGGAAAATGGTCAATTCTTTGTTGTAAAAGTTTTGGGTGAAAATATCAAATAGAGTAAAAAGTCTGCGATATAAAAGCGATAATAATGAATGACAAATAAATAAATGAACACTTCAGACGCCGCTTCGATCCTGTCACCGGCGTATCGCAATTCATTGTTGCGAGGATCAGCCAAGCATCCTCAGACCAAAGGGCAGGAAGGGCAGGCAGAGTCAGGCCAGGGCATGCATACAGGTTAGAAAGAATGAAAGAGAGAAAGGGAGAATAGAACGGGGCCATAGCATGCATACAGGTTAGAGAGAATGAAAGAGAGAAAGGGAGAATAGAACGGGGCCAGGGCATGCATACAGGTTAGAGAGAATGAAAGAGAGAAAGGGAGAATAGAACGGGGCCAGGGCATGCATACAGGTTAGAGAGAATGAAAGAGAGAAAGGGAGAATAGAACGGGGCCAGGGCATGCATACAGGTTAGAGAGAATGAAAGAGAGAAAGGGAGAATAGAACGGGGCCAGGGCATGCATACAGGTTAGAGAGAATGAAAGAGAGAAAGCGAGAATGGAACAAGAAGTAGGTAGAGAGAGAGCGATTGAGAGGACAAGGGATCTCCTTGGATAGCTTAGGTTAGCGGTTATTTGATATCATGTTTTTTCTTCTTCTTTTCTTTGTCAAGATGTTCCATTTACACTTATTGTTAGGCTCTACTCATCTGCTGTCTTCACTGACCTGGAGAAGTTCTCTAGGCCAGAAATCCTGGACAAGCCAGCCGACCAGCTTGTTCTTCATCTCAAGTCGATGAACATTATTAAAGTTAGTGACTGGAATACTCTGTCTTTTTTATCTAGTCATTTGTAACTCTAATAATTTTTCTCTGAATTTTGGCGAGAATCATCAAACAATATTTTGGCATTGAAAATTGATTATGTGTTTTTAAAGGTTAAAAAGTTCTAAGTGGTGAAATCTACAAATTCGTTAACGTTTGGTTTGGGGGGATAAATTTTAACGTAATCTGCAAAACGTGCGATACAAATTTGGCAGGTAGCCAATTTCCCGTTCCCATCAGCGCCACCCGTGGATTCGCTGGTGGCTGCGGAGGAAAGGCTCATTCGGATGGGCGCACTTCAACTTACGAAGAAGACGAACAAGAAGGCAGAGGTGCTGTCTCTTCTTTTTCTTCTTCCTTTGCAGTTTTTGACCTTTCTTAAGCTACTAATTCTTTAGTTAAATTTGTTTTTCAAAGCATTGTCTTCTTCCTACAATAAAAGAACCAAGCCTAATTTCTTTTCTGAACGGGCCGCTATAAATTTTTATTATTTTTCCGGCACATTTTCCTTTTACAAACTCTCACGCTCTCTCTCGGTCTCTTCCTCTCTTTCTCTCTTGCTCTTTCCATCTCTACCTTTCTCTCTCTCTCTCTCTCTCTCTCTTTTTCTCTCTCTTTCTCTGCTTCTCTTCCAACAGATTGCCCATGCTCGCATCAGCCCCCTCGGTCGTACTCTCGCCGTCTTTCCATTGGCTCCTGCTTACGCGAAAGTTCTCGCACTCGCGAACCAACACAACCTCCTGCCACACGCTATTCAACTCATTGCAGCGCTCTCAGGTAAGAGAGAGAGAGAGAGAGAGTTGGATGTGGAGGGCGAGGTTGAGTTTTAGAGTGTTAGAGATCAGATAGAGTAGGAGAGACCGTGAGAGAGAGAGAGAGCGAGAGAGAAAGAGAGAGAGAGGGAGAGAGAGAGAGAGAGAGAGAGAGAGAGAGCCGACACCGTAGAGCAAAGGGGTGAGAGCATGAGAGGTTTGAAGGAGAAGTTAAAGGAAGTATCCGGTGAATAATTATACAGTAGTGCTAGAGAAGCAGTTTGAATGCGCGCGCTCACAAAGCTGCCTGCCGCTCTGTCGAGAGAGCATGTGAAATAGGAGGGCGGCTCTGACCTACCGTAGCTAATTCTCTACCCGCCTGTTTTCCCGTTACTATTGTTCAGAATGCAATGGAAGAAAATCACTCAAACTTTCTGGATATATGTTTTACGCCAACGTGAACTTATCCATATTGAGAAATAGTTAGGTTAATTATTCCCCGGATACCTCCTTTAAAGGAATAAAAGATAAAGGAATGCACGAGAAAGTGAAAGTGAGATAAAAGAGGGATTTAGAGAAATGAGAAACATATTCAAATAAGTATCGTTGAGAACTTAACCTAATTTTTTTACGTTAATTAGTTGCAATTTTTTATTTATCTTTAAAAAATTTGATAGGTTGTAATTCTTGTTTTGCTAAAGTAAATCGCTCTCTTAATCACTTTTTTGCTAAAGTAAGTTCGCTATTTTAATTTAAACCGCCATTTCAGTTCGCGAGCCCCTAGTGAACGTCGCATCGATTAGAGGAGTGGACGATGCTGAAACGAAGCAGTTGATGACCGAAGTATCTTTTATACTCGCCAATATTAATAATAATGATGATAAATATATTGGTAATGAATAAGAATAATTTATAATAGTAGTTGTAATGGTAATAATTTACAATAGTAATAATAATTATTAATAGTAAATATAATAATGATATTGTACAGGCATTGAAGAGACGTCGCGCGTGGTGCGGTCGTGGCCTGGGCAGAAGACTCGGAGACCTTTTAATACTCATGAAAGCGGTCACGGCTGCTGAGGAGGCGAATGTAAACTTTTATTTTTCTTCTCACTTTTCTAGAGTAATGTTTTGACGTGAGTGTTTCAATCGTTTTCCTCTCCCTCTATTTTGATCGAGAAGACTAATTTTTTATCTATCAATAAAAATAAGCGAACGTGTAGAACTGTCAGTTATACTGTCTTAAAGTAATAAAAAGAATTAATAAAAGTTACAATCTTACAATTAAACATTAGTGTTTGTTAAAATCATAAGTGTGATATGGATATATGTAATAATTTTCGTTCAGCTCTCCCCGGACATTTGCATGAGCCTCGGTGTTCGGCCCAAGGCGATGATGGAGGTGAGAAATTTAATATTTATATATATATATATATATATATATATATATATGTATATATATATATATATATATATATATATGTATATATATATATGTATATATATATATACATATATATATATATATATATATACATATGTATATATATATATATATGATATATATATACTATATATAATATATAGGGATCTTTCAAATCCTGTAGATTCGCAAACTGCGCCAGCAGCTGACGAACGTGGTGAACACGTCGTTCGCATCGCAAGCGGATGTCGTCTGCGATCGGCTACTCAAGCCTCCCGATGACGTCACAGCTAATCTGCTACGGTACTCAAGATCGTTGAGTAAACCCCCACCCCCTTTCAGGCCCAAGTCAGAAGCAGGCACCATTTCAGCACTGATTGCAAGCTTGTTAGCTTGATAAATATTTTTCTTCATCTTTGTGGTATCTAGTCTTCTTCTCTCCGTCTCGATCTCACTCTCTCTCTCTCTCTCTCTCTCTGTCTTTTTCCCTCCTCTCACGCTCCCTCTCTCTCCCTTCTCTCTTTGCCTTTCCCTCTCTCTCTCTCTCTCTCTCTCTCTCTCTCTTCTCTCCCTTTCTCAGGCAAATGATGACATGCGGTCTGGCCGACCGAATCGCACGCCGTGTTGATCGCTCAGCATCGGAAGGAGAGGTACCCAGAGGGGCCTACCAGACACAGAAACTCGAGGTAAGACATGACGT
>CALZFC010000062.1:1490000-1560000 GCA_945643635.1 Allodiplogaster sudhausi | reverse complement strand
TTACAAAGATTAGTTATTATCATGTTTTGATAGAAAAAGGAATACTCCATTAATGCCATCACAATTGGCGGATTCTTCAATATTTTCTTCATCTGGAAAAAAAACAATTCATGCCGATAATATTTATTCCAAAGTAAGCGCAGACAGACACTGTTCTTCATTTACAACGAGCAGACAAATGGATATAAACTAGAAAAAAAACGTCATTTTATATTAATAATTCATATGTTGTTTTCTTAACCTTTTTTCCGAGGTATCGCTTTTTTACTTCATTTATTTGCCGAAATCAATATTTATTTGTCTACATCTTAGATTTAGGAAGACAAAAACTCGTTTATATTGGTCGTTTTGTGATTCATGAATTGCTTAATTTCTGATCTCCAGGGACGTGGGCTTGCTGCTTCTGCTCTGCGCAGTGTGCATTGCTGTCATCGCCTTCGCTGGCCGACTCGGCCTCAAGCTCATGCGGAATTTGCTCGAATCCGAGAGGAGACGAGGCGGGGGAGCGAGCAGGCGGAGTGGAGAAAACGACGACGAGGAGGACATGCGGGAGGAGGAAGGCGCGCCCTCTGATGGCGCCGGCGCGCAGAAGGAGCTCAGTGAGGTTGGACAACTAAGAAAATGTTTACAAATTAATATATAAGAAAATTAATAAAAAAAATTTCTATTACATTATATATATGAAGTACGGATAATCCGTACTTTCCTATGCTCCCAAGCACTCCAGGACTAGACTTGAGAAAAGTGCATTTGCAGCAGGGGAAAAAACCCCCAAGTCTTTAACTGCTGACGATATAGAGAGTAAAAAATGAAAGAGACTGAGAGGGTTGAAGTAGAACGCAGACTCTGCGTCGGACTTCCTCTGTCAGCCCTTACACTTTAGCATTTTCTTTCAGAATTTTCTCTATCTCTCTCACTCACTCACTCACTCACTCTCCCACACTCACTCTCCCTTTTCTCTTTTTTTTCTCTCTCTCTCTCCTTCTCTCTCTTTCTCTCTCTCTCTCTCTCTCTCTCTCTCTCTCTCTCTCTCTTGATCTCTCGTTTGCTCGCTGAATATGTTGTAAGTGGATTGAAGAGTCGTTCCGCGTTCTTTTGCCATCCTTATTCTACCTATCGGCTCTCCTGGATTCTTTATTCACCCACTTTCACCTTCTTGTTCGTTGCCCAGATTCTCTCTTACATGCCCTTTTCTCTCTCTCTCTCTCTCTCTCTCTCTCTCTCTCTTTCTCTAATTCCCATTCTCCTTCTCTTCCATATTCTCTCCCTCTCTCTTTCTCCCTCTCTTGTTTGACATCTTTGCTGGCACTTCCACGTCGTCTTCCCGAAACCCCTCGCCATCGATCTTTTCGCCTGGGCCCTTTCGTTGACGTGGCCACGCTATAATATATTCATACACTAGCAATGATGGATGATGCAATCCCTCACTACGAGCTAGAATGTACAATCATTCGAGAACATTGTTCTATTTTATTTTTATACAGTTGGTTGCAGGTGATAAATCGACAAGGAATCTCGACAGCCGGCAAAGGTGGACAGCGCTTTTCCGTTGCGTAGTCGAGCAGATTCATATCTTTCGGTGGTAACCGACATAAGTTGTTATTTGTTTACTGTATTTCCTGCATTCTATACTAAATGACTACGGCTTTAGTTTTGTTTTAACTGAAATGCTTCTGAAATGAAAGTTTTTATTAATTTTTTTACATCACTTTTTCACTTTTTTACTATTGTTCTGCACAAAAATACCTTATAAGTTGACATTGTGACGCAGCACTGGTAATAATGCGAGTATATCCTATAACTATTCTCGGTTTGTTTGCTGATAATTATTTGCATGTTGGTTACTCGCTACATACATATATACACATGCCAACGGAACAGTTCCAAACTCTTTAGACCCACTTTGAAATTTTAACAAGTAGGAATGTGAGCAGAAAAGCTGGTCGCCTTCTGTCGACTCCTTTCTATTTTATATGTCATTCCATACTTAAATGTGAATAAAGGCTGGCTTATAGAATCCGCACAAATATATTTTAGTCCTCTTCATTTTTGTATTCTGCAATGGATCAAAAAGGCACAGAATAGTACCTCGTGGGTATAAAAAGAGTAAATACGGAAACAATCTTAAAAGTCCTCTCGTTAGAGGCGTGGTGGACTTCGAACTGGATGGCCTCATTAGGCGGTGCCACAGGGCGGAAAGGAGAAAAGGAGGATTGAGCAGATAGAGAGAGGAGAGAAATAGAAGGATTGAGAAAGTCAAGGGAGAGAAAGCAAGAGAGAATAGAGAAAGCAAGAGAGAAAGAGAGAAAGTAAGAAATAATTAAAAAGAATGAAAGAAAGAAAGAAAGAAGGAAAGAAATAAAGAGAGGGCGACATTGATAGAGAAATAGAGAGCGAGAGATGGAAAGAGAAAGAGCGAGGGAGAGCGAGAGAAGTGATGTAGCAAGAGCAATGGCCAGAAGCAACCATGCTTCCGGCTGGAAGGTTTCGATGAATGTTATGAAGGAGAATAGACATTGAGATGAGATTGAAAGATAGAATAATCAAGGTAAGACGCCGGGTGATCTCTCCCAAGGACAAATGGGATGGAGCCAAAGAGAAACGGAGAGAGTGTGGCTGAGAGAGCAGATGAAGAGAGAGCGAGAGAGATAAAGAAAGAGCGGGAGACAAGGGATGAGTGAGGAAGAGAGAGGAGTGAGATACTGAGAAAGGGGATAAGAAAAGCGAGATATGAAACCTCTTAAAACTAGAGGAACCTGAAATTTGCATATCGCAACATCTTCTTTCCCTTTTCTTTCGCTTTCATTCTCTCTCTCTCTCACTATCTATCATTTATTTCGCTCCCTAACATTCTCTCTCTATTTGTCCGATTCTCTTTTTGTTACTCTCTTTCTCTCTCTTTTTCTTTCACTCTCTTTATCTTCCTTTCTCTATCACTCTGTTCCTCTAACTTTCTCTCTTTGACTCTCCTCTCATCAAAGTTAGAGGTTGGAAAGGACATTCTCGACGTGTTGCTAAGATGGCCACATTCCGGTTTTCTTAATGCCATCAATGAATATAAAAGGGGATATCGCCAATATGAGGACAGAGCACTATTCGTCTCCATTTACGATAAATTGTTTGAAAGATTCTCATAACTTTTACTCTTGAGAGTTGCAGCCTTATTTTCTATCAACCAAATCTTGTCGCTATTACTAGTGAATAGGGCTCCTCAAGCCCTGCTGAATTGCCATGTTGTTTTCTTGAAGGCTTTATGTTTTGTAACAGATTTGGTGTTGTCGCCAATACATTATGTTTTGCGCCGCTGGGGGGATTCGAGCCTTGATCCCCTGCCCGCACCCTATCTACTTATATCCACTCGGCCATGCTGCCCCTTGCCAGAATGCGCAGCGCGGCCCTCCTCGCCGCGACGCTGGGCACGCTAGCCTTGACGGCGTCGCTGATCGCCGTGCCTCTCCTGATCGAGGAAGTCAGCTCAATCCGACGGCAGCTCGACATCGAAATGGACGAGTGGCGGGTGAGCAACAACAAAAACTACTATTTTGTTACTTAAAGGAGACCATAAGGGAAAAAGTCCTACCACGAATTCCCTGACAGATTGGTAAAAAGTACGGTGTGAAGAATCCACCGAAATGGTGCTCCTGCCCTTTGCCTCTCTCCACAGAAACCAGTGGCTTGAACGACTGGCAGATGTGCGCACGTGTTAAGCAAAATCCGGCCAATATTGCCGAATTCAAAGTAGAGAATTCTGCTAATTCCTCAGGGCAGAGGGGTTTTTGTGACTTCGGGACACTTGCAATCGAAGTGTCTAGTTCAACCTGACCAAATAATGCGAAAAAAACAATACACTATTTATTCGCCTTGGACCTCCTTTAAGCATTTCTTCAAATTCTATTATCTTTTAGTAATTCTAGTTTTCAATACACGGGCACTTTTATTAGATCTGTTAAATGAAATATGGTAATTCTACACTGATTTGATGCTTTATATTTCAGCACAATAATGTTAGGACGTGAGTAGAACAAAAAAAAGCATTAAAAAAGCAAAGTTGTGAGCGCTTCTATTATGTATATTCTTACCTTCTCACTTTCGCTTGCTCCATTTCTCTCTTTCTAGCGTTCTCCCTCACTCTCTCTCTCTCTCTCCCTCTCTCCCTCTCTTTGTCTCTCTCGCTCTCCCCTGCAGGCCGACGCCGAGCAAGTGTGGCGTCTGCTCGCGACGATGCCGACGCGGTCGAGGAGGAACTCGGGTTACGGTGGGGAATACGGTGGAGGAGGGTACGGAGGAGGGGCGAACGGCGGAGTCTCAGCTGCTGCACCGGCTGCTGGCTATGGAGGACCGCTCAATGACGATGGATCGCCTGGAGGCAAGAGAGATGTAGAGAGAGAAGAGATAGAGAGATACAAAGAGAGAAAGAGAGAGAGAGAACACGATAGAAAAAGGAGGAGAAGGAAATAGATATAATACATTTCTAGCACAACCAAGCGGAAAGTGCGACTGCCAACCACCGACAGAAAACAAGTGCGAGGCGGGGCTAGCCGGACCAAAGGGCGAGAAGGGCTTCGATGGGGCTGACGGGATTCCTGGCATGGTTAGAGAGAGGGAGAGAGGGAGAAAGAGAGAGGGAAGGAGAGAGAGAAGAAAGGAGAAAGAATGGGAGTGAGATAGAGAGCGATAGGGAAATATAGAGGCTGTAAGAGAGACACAGCAATCCATTCCAGAACGGTGTCGACGGCGAGGACGCTCTCGATGTCATGGCGCAGCTGCAGCAGTACGACTCGTGCTTCCACTGCCCAATGGTTTGGAGAGAGGGAGAGGAGATAGAGAAGGAAGAGATGGAGATAAAGAGAGCAAGTAAGCAAATATGCCGTCCTTCAGGGTCCTCCCGGTCCGGTCGGCGCCCCCGGCAAGCCCGGACCGCGCGGAATGCGCGGCGCACGCGGACAAGCAGCAATTCCGGGTCGAGACGGGCAACCAGGATTTCCAGGAGTGGTCAGTTGGGGGAAAAGCAGAGAGGCAGAGAGAGAGACAGAGGTGGAGAGAAAGACGGAGACAGAGAGGGAGAGAGTGGAGAGGATGGGAAGAGATAGAGAGGTAGATACAGATAGAGAGTAGCAAAGGAGAGTGCGGGAGAAAAGAGCTATAGTGGAAGAGGAAGAGGAAGAAAAGAGATAGAGCGATGAGAGAACTTCTTCAGATCGGGCCAGTCGGCCCACCTGGCCCGCTGGGTGAAGAAGGCCCGCAGGGCGATCCCGGTCTCGACATCGAGCATCAGGTTCTTACGATTAGCTAGTTCATTTCATCTAGTTCGTCTCTTTTTGCTGGTTAAAAAGGCTCTTTTCTGCTTTAAATTTGTGATCACAATCATATTTATGCATAAAGCTACAAAAAGTCGATATTTTAATGATACGTGCGTGTTTAATACGAGATGGATATAATGCAGGTCGGCCTGCCTGGTCCGAAAGGCCCGACGGGCGCGCCCGGGGAAGACGGCGACCCGGGCGACCAGGGAGACGACGGCATTCAGGCATCGCTTCATTTCAATCATTTTTATTTTTAATTAATTAATAGCCACTATTCGACAACGTTTCAATGCACAAAATCGTAGACATGTGATTGCACATTCCAATATCAACGCAATGAAATTACAAACGCTTATAGACCACCATATAGTATGCACATATCAAAATAAAAACTATATGCATATATATAAATAAATAGTAATACATAGATAGATATGCTTATTAATTGATTAATTAATTCTTTTATCAATTCCAGGGTCAGCACGGCATTCCAGGCGAGCGCGGCCAGCAAGGAGAGAAGGGCGATGACGGACTCACGGTAAATTTTTTTTTCTTAATTAAAATAGTAGCATTATTTGTTAATCAAAAAAGTGATCTCAATACTTCGTCTCTCTCTCTCCCTCGCTCGCTAACTTTACAAAAAATTATTTTCTAGAGTATGAACAAGCAGATATAAAAGAAAATAGTAATAAATTTCCTGATGTCTTGTCCAGGGCTCGGAAGGCGCAGCAGGCGAAGAGGGCGATCCAGGTCTGGACGCGGAGTACTGCCCGTGTCCGTCCCGGAGTGGCTCGCTTCTTGGCGCCGTGTCTTCCGGCATCCAGGCCGCGCCGGCTAAAACGGCCCCCGCCGGCGCCTATCGCCAGCGTCTCTTCTAATCTCCACCGAGTAGAGGCGAAACTCCACATTTCGTTGCACATTTAGCAACTCACAGCTGAAGGCATCACTCCATTTCTAGTGAATTTTCATGTTGTTTAACATCGGTTTTCATTCTGCAATGCGACTGCAATAAAGTGAGTGATCTTTTCGTCTCGAAACTTTCTCAAAGCGCAAATAAATTAAAGCGCGGACGGATTCTTCCAAAATAGTAAATATAATGTAATATTGTTATTCAACTTTACTTATACTAACGCAATTGCTTGCAATCAAATTTTAATTAAGAAAATACTGCTTTATGTACTCCTTAAATATCACCACTAAGAGTGATAGTTAGTAAAAAAAAGAGCAAATAACCAGCAAATAAAACCGAAATAAGGAATTAACTAAGCACAACATGTTAAATTGGAAGAAATATACAACTAGTAATATACGATATCAGAGATCAATAAAGAAAAAAATTAATTGAACATAAGCAATGAAAAGCATGAAAGCAAAAAAAAATAAGAAATGGAATTCGTACATCCGAACAGAATTGGCAAATTAAAAAGTAACCCAAAGTAAAATCTTCTGGTTCCGCCGCATTCGCTTGCTCGAAAAGTAGGCGGTTCACTGGCCCGGCAGTAAAGGGAAGAGCGGATGGCAGGGAGGCAGAGCTGGCGAAGATGCATATTTAATAGTATGGTATTATGAAATATATGTGTTTTGCGCATATTAAGGTGAAAATTAGAGGGGCTGCTGATACAGTTTGAGGAGTAAGCGACAATCTCTGCTCCTTCATCGGTGGAAGTGGAAGGAGCCGATCCGAAACTAAAAGGAGAAGCAATCGGTATTTAAGCATGAAAAGACGAAATATGAAATAAGATGAAAGAAATATAGATATCAGCTTACGAAATACGAATAGAAATGAAATAATACATAAGAATACGTACAGCTTGTTCGCCGTGGCACGAATGTTCTTTCCGACGTTGGCCAAGAAAGAGAACTTCGCTTCTTTTAGAAAGCCGACGAAGCGATCGCACAGCGTCTTCCGCCACTTCACTTCCTCCTGCTTCTTCTTCAGCATCAGGGAGTATTCGTTGCGCAAAATCTTCTTCATTAAATCGTAATGTCATGGAGAGAATGCGGCGAAGGTGATTTTGTCAATCTGGAAGCAGCAAGTATCACCTCCATTGTGATAAATTAATTTTTTCTCAAAATAAAAGAAGGGTGTACTAACGGATGAGTAACTGAAGATTTGAAGAGCGAAGAGAATGCCTTGCAGAGCGATTTTATAAGTGCTGACGCCAAGGAGAGTGCAAGGAATACTTGATATACATAGAGAGAGTCGGAGAGAGAGAGAGAGAGTAAGAGGATGTAAATGATAAATAATGAATGATATAAATGATGAAAATAGAGAGATATCAATAAAGTTCGAACCAGTGATCGCCATCCATGCTTGCGAGCTTTTCTCAGCGAGTTGAAGTACAAAGCTCCGCGTAGTGTCGTCTGAACTGCGTTGCGTCTGCAGTCAGGGGCGACGGGATGAATGATTCCTGAAAACAATAAAGCTAAAAGATAATAAGTATTCCTAAGACAAGAAACAGAGAAGGATGTGTATTGTGCTGAAAGACATATGTACATATTAGTTGTTCAAATTCAAACCTTTGGAAGGAAGTCCGTAAGCCGCCGTGCGACGACATCCCGCTGCTTGAGCTCCAGCCGGTTGATCTGGCTGCCACGGCCAATGCCATCGCGAATTCACTCCGAGGCCTAAAAGGGGATCAATGATGATTTGAAAGCAAGTAGTTTAACGTATGTATATGTATGTACATACGTACATATATCACTAATATTTATTTTGTATTTGCTTTTTTCCTCATAAATACACTAACGATCATAAAAAGAACCCGCCCTTCAGGTGACTGTCGGCGCCCTTTCGCCTTCTCTCATTGCCGCTTAGGCTTATCTCATTGTGGATGATCTGCTCATCTGGTTTGTAGAGTCTATACATTTTTTATTATCTTATTACTTTCAAATTAGCAACTCATAGCAGTCGGCATCATTCCATTTCTGGTGAATTGTTGTTTTCTTTCCGTTGTTTGCATCGATAAACTAAATAGTTTTTGTGCACATTCGAAGTCTGTCCTTCTGCAATTCGACTGCAATAAAGTGAGTGATCATTTCGTCTCGAAGCTTCTGTCTCGAGGGACATAGAGCGAGGGAGAAAGAGAGAGGGAGAGAGAGAGCGAGGAAGAGAGAGGTGTGAGAGAGGGCAGGCAGAGAGAATGAGAAAGCTAGAGAAATAGAGAGAGAGAAGTTTATGTCGGAAGTTTAAAGAGAAAAAGAGATATGGTTGTGAGGCAACATTTCACGAAAAAAAAAGATTCTTTGATGACGCTTTGTGGCTAATTATAACATTTTTGGAAAGGTTCATTGCAACCTTATTCTTAAAGGCCAAAGAACCAACTGACCAGCGAATATCAGGGTCGTTTCTTTTTTTCTTCCAATTTAGAACCACTCATAATAGCGAAGAAATGCACTTTAGAGGCTTTCGCTGCAAAAGTATTCATGAGGTCGCATGATATCGCGAAGTAAGGAAGAGATAAGAGAGAGAGAGAGAGAGAGAGAGAGAGAGAGAGAAAGAGAGAGAGAGAGATGGAGATAGAGAGAATTTTCGAGGCAGAGAATGAGCATGAGATTTAGATAGTAGAGGGATAGATAAAGAGAGAACGAGAGAGAGAAAGAGAGAGAGAGAGAGAAGGAAAAAAGAGTAACAGTGAGAGAGAGAAGGAGAAAGTGAATAACAGTGAGAGAGAGTGTGTGATTGTGAGAAAGTTATAAAAAAACAGAAAGAATGAGAGCGATAAACGCGAAGGGAGAGAGAGAGAGAGAAGGGAAGTAAATGGGTAAGAAAATGAAAGATACAGGGATGATTAGTGTCGTGCTCACAAATTGTTCCGCTTTATCACTGAATAGAGGAAAAGGAAAACGCTGAGGAAAACTGCAACGAAATCAAGAGACGACTGTGAAGGAGATGGACAGGAGAATTACGGTCAGGATAGAGAAAGAGAGAGAGAGAGAGAGCGAGAAAGAGAGAGATAGAGACGGAGAGAGAGAGAGAGAGGGAGAGAAAGCGGGGGGGGGGGGCGAGATGGAAGGGAATAGATAAAACGAGTTGTTACTAACCATATTCCTGCCACCTGGGCTGACCGGTGATGGTGTGATCTATTCAACTGAAAACGTGCGTTTTAAGCACATTTTAAACGACTTTTCTTCTTATAGAATAGTTCGTGGTTTGAAAAAAAATCCCCCCACTCACTTTCGTCTTAGAGTCAATATATTGAGTTCTATGAATAATATATGAATCTACATAGCCTTTTCAGATCGCTCTGTCAACAATGGTGCAGACAGTATTTGCTACTATTGTGGGGCAGGAAATACTGTAGATATGACTTTACGGATATAAGTAATTGTTGAGTTATTGACTGGAATGGCTCGGCCGTCTTCACCGCGGGTGGCAGTCGTTGGAGCGGGTATCATTGGGCTCTCTTCTGCTTACCTGATAAAGAAGACCTTCCCAAATGCGCAGGTTGTTCAGAGAGACTTCAAAGGAGGACGGTCACCAAGAAAATTAATTCACATTAGAATTCCTTCCCATTCTGAATTCTCACTTCCTTGTGCTCTTTCTTTCGCTGGCCGCAGAAGGCGACAAAAAGACCACGAGAAAATGAGATATTAGGAAGGTGAACGTGCAGTCACGGATTTTTTTAAAAAGCCAATTGCTAATTAATTGCTTAAAAATTACTTCTTAAAAAAAATAATTTGAAAATAGAACGGCTACCCCATGTTTTCCGTACCCTTTTAAATCCAAGCGCGGGGCAAACTCTCAATCTGTTCACACGCTTTTATCTTTAGAATAATCGCATGAAAAACTTATAAGAGAGATTCTGGGTCAATTTTATCTTACTACATTTTTTAAAGACTTATTTTTTTTTCTTTTTTCATTTAACTCATCATTTGAAATAAATGAATAAATCGCTTGTATTCTTTTGGATTATTTATTTTACTCAGCATTTTAAATAGAAGAACAATGATTAAAAAAAACCTCTCTTCAGGTTATCGTGATCGCCGATACTTTCTCGCCTTCTCTAACGACAAATGTTGCCGCCGGACTGATTCAGCCTTATCTTATCGCGGAAGATCCTATCGTCGAGTCAGCTGAGACTATATATTTTTCTAATATTTCATAACGCATATATATATTTTTTATAAATATCTTTAAGAATATATTTTGTATCTTTCTAACCATAAGAGGCTTCTTTTGTTTCTAAAGACAAGCGTGCCGAGAGACCTTTCCATTCATCGCATCGTTGGTTGGCGCGGGCGCCGGCGCCCTCTGGCAGTCCGGCTTCAGCTTCAGCCTCGAGGCACGCGAGCGGCCCTTCTGGGCAGACGTCGTCAAGGGCTTCAGGCAGGCGACCGCGGAAGAAATGGCAAGGCAGCCCCTGCCTTACAAGTACGTTGCAACTTCAGAGCAATTTCAATTTATTTCAGTTTGGTTAACCATTGTAGTCGCTTCTTTATAAAAAAAAACATATGCCAAAAATAAAGGTGTGAATTCAAGTCGGAATTGGTTTAGCTCCTTTAATTGTCCACATAGGGTAATGATGTGTGACATCCTTATAAATATGTATGTATGACACAACTGATGAAAAAATGAATATGCACAATATAGAGTTTTGTTTAAAAAATTGTACTGTTTTCACCTCATATCTTATTTCAAAAAATTAACTTGTATGGAACAGTTCTTCTAAGGTCCGGCTGGTTCTTCACAACACTCGCACTCGAAACGACGATCTTCATGGACTACCTCATGACGAGGTTTCTTTTTTTCTATATAAAAAATATTAAAAATTTCCATTGTCAATACCTTTAGTTTTTTTCCTGATAATTAGGGCTTATGCTTCGATGATGTTGAATTGTATTAATTATCATTATTCTCATGGTTAGGTACAAGGCGCTCGGAGGAAAGGTGCTCAAGTGGAAAGTTAGCAGCCTAGACGAGCTCAAGGGTAATCAACTTCCGCCCTGTGGCAATCTTCATAAATATATGTACATATATGAGAAAGATAAAAAAATTCTGGCTGTGAATTCAACAGTCGAATGTTTTTTGCACTTTGATATCTATCTCTCCCTCTGTTTCTGTTTTAATCACTTTTCTTGCTGTCCGTCTCTGTCTTCATTTCTAGCTATCCATGTCTCTCTCTGCCTCTCCCTCTTTCTCTTTTCTCTCTTTTTCTCTCTTTATCCCTCCCTCTCATTCTTTTTCTCTTTCTGTCTTTTCTCCTCCGAATTTTCTCTCTTTCTTTTCTCCTTCCTTCTCTTTCACCTTTTCTCGCTCTCTCTCTCTCTTTCTCTCTCTCTCTCTCTCTCGCTCTCTCTCCTTCTCTCTCTCTCTGTCTCTCTCTCTCTCTCTCCAGATGACTATGACATGATCGTGAACGGCTCTGGCCTGGGTGCGCGTGCCCTCGTGGGTGACACTGGTCTGCGTCCTGTGCGTGGCCAGGTCATCCGAGTCCGCGCCCCCTCCGTCAAGCACTTCTTCGCCGACGACGACTTCTACGTCCTGCTCAAGTTGGTGCTAGAACTCTAATTCAAATTTTAATTATTTATCCAATGGATTTGATTGCAATCTTCAAAGAAATTCGAATTATTTGCAGTCCAATTTATTGCTCCCATTATTTTGTTGGCAAGACATTTGGAATTAGTGAACTAATTTTTTTCGCTCCTCTTAACGATGCAACTTTTATTGTCATGAGTAAATATTGCAATCATCTTTCAAAAATTTGAGACTCCAAAAAAAATTATTATAGGAGAATTATTCAGTCTTGAATTTGCACCATTTTGTCCTTACACAAGGCTAATTGTTAGAGAGATGTAGACAGATTCGACTCATGTGGTCAGGCCAGTTCAAGATTATGGTGAATTTAGTGGTACTTTAAAGAATAAAAAATAAAAAATGTAATAAAAAATAAACATGCAGCCGTGATGTTGTAATCCTCGGCGGCACGCACGACGAGAACGAATGGGACACGACGCCGTCCATGGCCGTCGCGCAGCGCATTCTGACCGAGTGCACTCGGCGTGCGCCAGAGCTAAAGGTTAGGATGGTACGGTCATTCGGTAGAGATTGGAGGGCCGAAAGTTAGATATTTTGCATGCATAATTTTACGAACATACTGATAGAGAAAAAAATATATATGTATGTATATAAACATATACATTTGTACTTCTATGACTGTATTCTTGTAGTCTCTTTCAAAACCTTGGTTTTCTTTTCGTGTAGGAAGCCGAAATAGTAACTCACGCCGTGGGCCTTCGGCCTTGCCGCGAGCGGCTGCGACTCGACGAGGAGAAGATGAAACGTCGCGATGGCGCAGAGGTTGTCGATCGAGTTACTGAAGCAATTGGGCAGTAAGCTGCAAAAAGTGTCCAATATAGTTAATAATTGAAATATTGCGTCGCACAGACCCTGATCGTGCACAACTACGGCCACGGCGGGTCCGGCATCACTCTCTTCTGGGGCTGCGCCCGCGAAGTCACTCGTCGCATCCAAGCGCATCTCGCGGCGCAGCAGCCAAAAGCTCATCTCTAGAGTAGAGTCTTCTTCTTCAGTTTTTCCCCCTCTTTGAGTGTTTATAAACAATTTTCTGCAATAAAAATTCGCTAATTTACGGCAAAGCTTCTCTAGAAACCATATGCATTTTCAGTTCATTGAAAAAAAATAGTAGTATCAGCACTAAAAAAGAATGTGAAAACGTATATATACATTCGTATCAACAACCATAGGAAAACACACTTGCCTTAGCGTCCGTTCAAAGAGTAGTCGAGTGCATGAAAAGTGCTTTCAATTTCACAAATCACTGTTAGTCACTCTCGACACATGTTCAACGACAATTGCAAGGGTTATACTTGCAATGTTTTCATGTTAAAACTCATGATTTTCTCTTTCAAACTTATCGCTGTGAATAAACGCATACTAGTGCATATGAAAATATTTTGAAGTTCAATATGCGTCAAAGTGATAGTTCTTCTTCCTCTTTTCAACTTCTTCTTTCATCTCAACTCTTCCCTTCTGTTCTGTTCCCATGGTATCCACCCGGAGCTCCTCTTGCGCATCACGAATGGGTGTATTTTCTCTCTCTCTCTCTCTCTCTCTTTCTCTTTCTCTCTCTTTCTCTCTCTCTCTCTCTCCCTCAGTTCTGCCTTTTTCTATAGCCCTCTTTCTTCTTTCTATCTCCACCTTTTGCCCTCTACTTACTCTCACTCTTATCCACAAAACCCTGTAAAGATTACTCTTTTTCTCCGTGTTTGTTCCCTCTCCTGCGGCAAATAACACTTCTCTTTATTCACACACGTAATCTCTTCAAAAGAGTTCATCAAGGATTCTGATAAAATATTTCCCTGCGATTCGTACTAGAATTTCACTCTCTCCCTTTCTCTCTCTCTCTATCCCTCGCTCTGTCTCACTCACCCACACATCCTCTCTAATTTTCTTTCTCTCTAACCCTGTCTCACTCAGTTTCTACCATTGTCTGCATCATCCGTTTGTCTACTTGAATATTTTTATCAGTCAGCCGTTTTTCTACTTTGTTATTTTCGTTTTTGTAAGATGTAAGAGCTTTATTCATTTCTCATTTCATATGCCGTCATACTCCCTCCCTTCTCTCACTTTCACCCTCACTCTCTATCTCTCTATTTTCTCTCTTTATCTCACTCTCTCTCTATTTCTCTCTCGCTCCTTCTGTCTTTCATCTCTCTCTCTTTCGCCTCTTTCTCTGATCTCTCTCCCAGTATAGGGATTGAATGCCTATGAAGCTGTCTGGGCACCTGCTGACTGCCGACAAATTTTGAATGGCTTCCCTGCCAAGATATTCGGAAGCCGATGACATTATTCTCTCACTCGGTATTTCTTGTCTTCCTTTCATTTTTGTTATATTTATTTTTATGTCTATCTCACTCTCACTTTCTCTCTCTCTCAATCTCCCTCTCTCTCCCTCTCTTTCTCTCATCTTTCAGTTGGCGAACTTGCTCTATAATATGCGTAAACACGAGGATTGATTAATAATATATAGTAATAGAGCCCTGTCACGCTTCAGATATTATTCATTTTCTACCTTTTTTTCTCCTTCTTTATCTCCACGTTCGGTCCGTCACGAATATATTAAATGCATGCGTTTATTAATATATGTATGTATGAGTATGAACCTTTTTTAAATGTCCGAACGACAAATTGTTCATAATTTTTAGAGTGCAAATTCAATTGCTTTCGATATATAAAACGAGAATAAAAATAAAAACAATAGTAATAATACCAATATTAATAATAGTAATAATAATAATAACAACAATAATAATATAATAATAATAGTTATAATAATACTAATAATAATATAATAATAATGAGATAATAATAATATAAAAATTTGCTTGGCTGGGAATGTTCAAAAACCCTTTGCTCGAAAAAATATACAATTTATGTGGCAATCGAAAGCCCTTGAATTTTGATGTTCGGAATTTTAAAGAGATTAGCTGCTCGCATGCGTATATAAAATATTTATAACGTTATCAAATTTGATTAGTTTAACACAAATTTTCAAGGTTGTATTTCATTTTTAAAATAAATATAGAAAAAGACAAGATAAAATGAAAATATAAAAAATCGAAGTCACCGCAAAAAATTTCGTTTGCATGCCAGCAGCTAATACTTCGATAAATCAAATTTCGAGGGCTTCCGATTGAGCCTTAAATTGTATTTTTCGTACACAGGCTTCCTGACCATTCCTTGGTTGGCCTCTCCGTGAAGAATGCGTCCCCGTCCCGGAGGAACGCCGCAGCCTCTTTCGATGCGTGGCAAGTCCATTTCTCTCGAGCGGAGGGACGCGGCAGCCGTGAACAGCCACTCCACTCCTCCGAACATCCCGCCCGGCTCAGCCGACAACCAGGCGCATATTTGTTGTGCTTACATTTTTCTGCATTTAAAAAAGTACTTTTTCGACCGAATCATATGTAATATAAAATACATTTATGCATGAGGCACATTCCTAACCAGGGAATGGTCAGAAACCCTACACTCGAAAAAATACAATTTATAGCTCAAATGAAAGCCCTTGAAATTTGGTGTGACGGAGTATAAAAATTAGCTGGTGCCATGCATAACCCAAAATTGTATGGCATTTTCAAAATGGGATTTTTGTAAATAAATTTTCACCTTCAGAGAGTGTTCTACATATAAATCGTGCAAGAAGTTCAAAAACGTAGTCTTACGGCGCAGTGGATAAGGCGTCTGACTGAAAAGTTTTTGTCGTGAGTTCGATTTCTCTTCGACGACTTCTTTTTGCTATTTTTTAAAATGTTATATTTTCTTTTGTTCTATCTTTATTTAACAAAATGGAAAAACGGTATCATTATTAGCACATGTGAACAATGGTGTCACAGAAATGGTTCAAGCACATCGGAGCACATCGGAGCACATGGTGCTGTTTTGTAGATTGAATTCTATTTTGTTAAATAAAGATAGAATAAAAAAGATAACATTTTAAAAAAATAGCAAAAACTATGAGTCGAAGAGAAATCGAACTCACGACAAAAATTTTTCAGTCAGACGCCTTATCCACTGCGCCGTAAGACCACCCTTTTGAACTTCTTGCACGATTTATATGTAGAAACTCTCTGATGGTGAAAATTTATTTACAAAAATCCAATTTTGAAAATGCCATAAAAATTTGGGTTATGCATGGCAGCAGCTAATTTTTATACTCCGTCACACCAAATTTCAAGGGCTTTCGTTTGAGCTATAAATTGTATTTTTTCGAGTGTAGGGTTTCTGACCATTCCCTGGTAAGACAAAAAGTAAAAAAAAAGAAGTGTTTTCGATTATTTAGAATTAAAATAAAATAAAATAAATAATATTAACAGCGGCTTTTTTGAACACGTTTCGTTTTAAGAAGAACGCTGCAAGCGATACGGGCCAACGTCTGCTGCAGTCGATCTACGACAATAACGTTGACCTTGCGTGTCGGCTTTTAACACCAGCTGTCAGAGATAAACTTATAGTAATTTAAAAGTTTTATTATATATGATGTATGTATGTGTGTATGTATGTATGTATGTACATATAGCTAAAAGTGATCCTGTCATCTAGCGAGCAATGATTTAGCGTTTTCAAGGGGGATGGAAGAAAAAAGTCAGTGTACTGGAGGATTAAGTACGAAATACTTGGAGAATGTTCTTTTATTGGTGTCTAGCGAATTAACAATAAAATAATGAAATCTGAACTCAGAGCGTCCGTTCTTCGCATCCCTCGACTGGCTCGTCTCCCCTGCACATGGCCGTGATCTACTATCGAATGGATGTCGTGCGCGCTCTTCTGCGTCATCCGTCCACGAACTACAGCATACGAGACAAGGTGGCAGGGCGACTTTTACGCTGCTCTATCAAGTTTTTAATGAGATCGCACTATACCTAACTATTGTAAGGACAATTTATACTTACGATAAAACATTGTCTCAGCCCCCGTCAAGCTGGTTGCTGCAATCACGTAGCTGATTTTGTAAATGTCATAAGGTTACATTGCTGAATTCGTAAATGTCACTCAGCTCGGCCGCACTTCCCTGCACTACGCAGCAGCACACGCCGCTCTCGTTCTTGGCGGCGACCAGAATCTCTATCTCATGCTGGTCGAGGCGGGCAGCCAGGTAATACTAATACATATAAAAAAAATGATTATCGAAACAGAAACTGACATGTGAATTCGCGCTCTTTTTGCCGGAATGGAAAATGATGAAATAATGAATAAAATGAAGGAGAACGTGCCGGACCACGAGGGATTCACGCCGCTCGATGTCCGCCTCGAGCCAGCTCTTCTCGACATGAGAGGCGCACGCGCCAAGAACAAACGTCAGTCTCGAGAATCGATTGACGCAGCCATCATCAACTTATGTTTGAATTCGCGCTCTTTTGATTGTGAGAATTATACAAGTGACGGATTATTTTGTCGAAATAGATCACGGTCGAGTTGAAATAAGGGTAATTAACAAGAAATTAAATATTGATCGAGTCCACTTTTCAAATGACGTTTCCTAAAGCAGTTTATATTCCCAATCTCTCTTCGAGTTTCGATCAAATTATGTTCTCCGTCATCACTTAATCGCAGTGTGGGTGTCGAGGGACAGGGAAGAGCCCATATTTAGCTGGCTTTCACACCAATCTGCTTCGAGGAATCCGCAAACGCTTCTCTTCTCTCTCTCTCTCTCTCTCACTCTCTTCGCATCTCGCTTACTCTGTCCAAGCTTCATCTGTTTTTGTCGTTCCGTCTTCAAGCTCCATCCCTTCGCTCTTTTTCCTTCTCTCTCACGCTTGCTCGCCAAATCGCTATAAGATAAAAACGAAATGAGGAGATGCAGCATGAAGTGGTCTGAAATGAGAAAGAGAAAGGTATGTAGAGAGAGAAAGAGAGAGATAGAGAGAGAGAAAGAGAGAGAGAGAGAGAAGAGAGAGAGAGAGAGAGAGAGAGAGAGAGAGAGTGAGAGCGAGAGTGAGAGTGAGTCGGAGATAAGGAGATTGGAAAAGAGAGGGAGATAGAAAATGTTTCTCCGCTATGGATGCCATTAACGCGTATTTCCGGAGGTGTGCATCTCTCGAGGGGGGGGAAAGCTGCCAGGAAGAGCAAATGTAGGGGAGTTCATGGCGTGGCGGTGGCAGTGGAAGGCTCCTCTCAAGGTGGAGGGAGAGTTCCTCCCTACAAAGATCATTTTGGCTTCATTTTATTCTTTATAAAAATAAATCAATCAATTCCAATCTAATAACGCAACTACCTTAATATGTTGCAATCAAAAAAGTCCAATTCTTGCAGTGCCCGTTGTGCCCGAAGCCGATTGGTGCTCGCCGAGCGTACTTCGTGAAATTGAAAATAAGGTTAACCCGCGTTTTTGAGGATTTAAGCATTATTCACTTATTTAACTGGAAATAAAATAAGCTTAAACATTGCAAACAACTGTGCCTTTTTAATTTTGCACCGAATATAGCTTGTATTTCGTTAATTCACCGTTCATATTTTGGTGTCATTAATACGCTTTAATCGCGGGCCACTCTTCGTTATATTCGCTCTCATGACTTTCTCTCTCGTTCTCTGTGTTTTTCTTCAAATATCTCATTTCCTATTTATTCATTTTTCTTGTTTACTGTTATCCGGCTTATATCTGTTTTTTCTACGAGCGTAAGCAGCAAAGAGCGATTGTTCTAAGTTTTATTTTTCTGTACTTTAATATATCTCTTTTTTTTTATATATTTGGAGATAAAATTAGAGAAAAATAGATGATATGTATTGAAAGAAAGTAATATGAGAGAGAAAAAGAGTGATGTAAAATGAATAATTTGAGATCCTCCAAGGCGACGAGGCAAGCCTCGATCTCAGGCAGCCCGTGACAGGTGCCGCTTATCCCCAAGTCATGCAACTACAGGTTGGACTTTCTTCTTTTCTATTATTATTAATATTATTTATGCTATTTTATTTTTCTTGTCTTTTCTGTTAATACAATTTACAATTGTCAGCATTTTGTATGCAATATCCATTTTCTTTTAGTATTTTTCCTGAATATTCTGAATGGCAGTTACAATAAACCTATCGTCGATAGCTGAATTTGGAATAGTAATTTTTTGTTTGGTATAAAAGAAAAGGAGACAAGTAAGAAAAGCAAACAAATCAAAAAATTATTCAAAAATATAGCTTACTGTTATTGTTGTTGTTTGTTTGTTTTCCAGACACTGCAATGCCAGGTCGCCGCGATCTGGCAGGCTCTCCGCGACGGAGACGCTAGAACCGTCAAGCACCTCGTGTGCGACAAGCGGATGGCGCTTTGCAGGGACGCCGCCACGGGCATGACGCCGCTCCATGCGGCGTACGGCCTCTTTATTCCTTAAAAAAACTGAACGTTCTACCCTCCTCAACATGCGTATGCTAGATTGTTAGATGAACAGCGAGCCCGCTCCTGTTATGCAGGTATATGCTCAATCGGCACGATATCGTGCAGTATCTTCGGCGCATCTGCCCGCAGGCCGAGCAGATACGAGATAAGGTATGACGGCGGCAGCAGAAAAGAGAGAGAGGGTGAGAGAAATAAGGGAGCAAGAAGGCTGAAGAGAGAGAGGAGAAAACACGAAGCGATTGCGAGATGATGTCCATGGAGAAAACACGGTTAGGGAGATAAAAATAGTGCGGGAAAAGCTTGGAAAGAAGCTGTCGGCTAAAAAATATTTAA
This sequence comes from Allodiplogaster sudhausi, assembly GCA_945643635.1. Lineage (NCBI taxonomy): Eukaryota > Metazoa > Nematoda > Chromadorea > Rhabditida > Diplogasteridae > Allodiplogaster > Allodiplogaster sudhausi. The sequence continues at coordinate 1,540,520 of CALZFC010000062.1, read as the reverse complement.
CCAAAAACTCGAATGAGTAAAACACGTTTCGCTATATTTATATATATGAGGAAAAGCCAGTGCGCAATCGACATAAAAATTTGACCCTTGAAGGATTTCTGTTTGGCACAGTTAAAGTCATGCGCTCGAGATTTTTCCTATCTCTGCATTACTTGAAGTAGCACTTGAGACATGAGTGTTATGATGACTGGGGAGGAAGGCTCGGGCTTCTCACACACGTTTAAAAGATATTCATCATATTTATTCTTTCTCGCGCTCTTTCTTGCAAAATATCTCTGTATATATCCCTCTTCCTTCAGTCCACACCGGCTTTCTCTCTCTCTCTTTCCGTCTCTCTCCCTCTGTCTCCATCTTCCTTTCTCTCTCCTTCTCCTCCATCTCTCTCTCTCTCTCTTATTCTTTCCCCTGCTTCTTCCAGTCGGGACGTCTGCCTAGCGAGTACGTTCCTGGCGGTCGGGACGCACGCAAATTCCTCGCAAGACGTGCCGCGTCCTTGGTTACGGTACAACAATTATGTGTTTATTAAACGGAAAAAACAATTTGGTGAAATAAGCGTTTTTTGTTACGTATTATTTCAACGGCAGCCTTGTTTGAATACCAATTGTCTTTTATAAATGAGATATTTGAGGATGCGAACGGCGGCGACGCGTGGGTGATGGCCACGCCCCCTCACTCGGGCGGCCGCAGCCTCGGCCGGTACAGGAAGGGCGACGATGACGAAGAGGGCGACGAGGTACTCTCTTTCCATTCTCGCGCATCTCTTGCGTCTCTTGCGTACTGTTTACTTTTATTTAAAAGTTTGCCAAATACTTGCACTGCTTCCTTGCCATTTATGGCATCTATGGCAACAATTTTTACCTTCGTTCAGAATTCGACAGCCGTGAATGGTTTCCACCAGCGCTCAATGACAAAAGAGATGGGAGAGCAATTAGTTTTCTTCTGTTTCTCATTTGCATACCATTTGGCTAACGTGTTTGCTTTCTTCAAACAAATCAACGGAAAAAAGTTGAACAATTGTTTAAACCGGAAGTAGGAAAAAGGGTGGCAAGTAAACAACAATTATAACATTAACAAAGTACTATCTGCGTGATCATATGTATGCAGTAATTAAATCCGAAATTATCGGAAAATTGGAATCAATGTTTCATTGGAAACAAGGTGAACGAGGTCTTGCTGCACATATGTATGAATGTATGTACATACAGTCCCGCCCAGGATCTTGGTACCAAGGAGGGGTCGGAGGAGTCGGAGGGATCCAAATGCATCCTCGGTAATAACTATTTTCTAGGAAAGAGTAAAATATTCTAAATGGTACGTTAGTTTGCTTATACAGAACTGATGTTACTGTTAAAAAATCGATAATTTCTTATCACTTGATAAGAAGTTATCAGTTTTTGCTTATAAAAAATTTCATTTCTTATATTTTTCAATGAAATTTCTCCTGTACCATTATTTTGTCTCTACGCACATCCCCAAATAATAAAATAAGAGATTGTATCATTGATAACAGAAATCGATAAATGAGACCTTATCACTCATGTTCATTAGCTGAGAAGATTCGCCTAACGATTCTGAATCTAACTATGTAATCAGTTTTTCAAAATAAAGTATCGGCTAACAATATATTTATGTTTGTGTGTATTTGCAAGTCTTTCTTCAGAAAGAACAGGGGAGGGAGGCGTCTCAGGCCGAGGGGGCGGGCCTATCCCTTTTTTTCTCTGCCTGTGCTATTTCGCTACCTCAAACTTGGGTAATTAAACCGAAGACAAAATTGCACGCGCTAAATTTCTGAGGTTCAATGCTACTGCAGCAACCTAGATTTGAAGCATCATACCAGGCCAAAATTTTGACAAAGTCCAAGACAATGGAGAATCCTGAAGAAAGTAATGCAAATACACACAAGCAAAAATATATTGTTAGCCGGCTTTTTATTTTGAAAAACTGATTGCATAGTTAGATTCAGAATCGTTAGGCGAATCTTCTCAGCTAATGAACATGAGTGATAAGGTCTCATTTATCGATTTCCGTTATGAATGATACAATCTCTAATTTTATTATTTGGGGATGTGGGTAGAGATAAAATAATGGTACAGGAGAAATTTCATTGAAAAATATAAGAAATGAAATTTTTTATAAGCAAAAACTGATAACTTCTTATCAAGTGATAAGAAATTATCGATTTTTTAACAGTAACATCCGTTCTCTATGAGCAAACTAACGTGCCATTTAAAATATTTCACTCTTTCCTAGGAAAATAGATATTACCGAGGATGCATTTGGACCCCTCCGACCCCTCCGACCCCTCCTTGGTACCAAGATCCTGGGCGGGACTGTGCATACATATGTAGCTATGTACATATAATTTTTTCTTATGTTGACGCACGTACTTAACGTGCCACCTCGTAAATATTGCTGCAATTTACTGAGGCTATCATTGAAGAAATGCGAATTTGTGCTTTAAATAGACAGACAGTTGGGTTATGCCTCATTTGATGATAAATGACGTGGTAGAATAAGTAAAAATAAGAGGATTGTGACTGGTTGGCAGCGAGCCAACACCTTTCTTGGCTGATGATCCGTAAATGAAAGTCTGGCATGCAAAGACGTAGCAGAAGAAGACCGTCGCTTTCTGACTAATGCACACTTCTCCCTTTCTCGCTCTTTCGGCGCTGCCGAGCTTCTCTGTCTCTTTCCATCCCGAATCGATTACGATGAAGACGTATTTGTTCAAGTGTGTTTCCGCTCCGCCGCACCCTAGACTTGTCGCGCTTGCCTGAGAGGCACAATCCGTGGCATGAGTGTGTGTCCCTTTGTTCTGCTGTTTGTGTGACAGCAGAACAAAGGGACAGTGTTTGTGTGACAAATATTCGTTATGAAATAGTGAAGAAGTAGTACAAGCCTCTAGTACTTGAGCCGTCTTCTCCCCCAATGGGGGGCATTTCCTGAATATGCGGAGAAATCGAAATCCGGTTGGTTCGAACGCATTGGAGCGGGATTTGGCCAGCCGCCACCGCCTCCCTCTCTGGGACCCATAAAGCCATCCAAAGCCGGCCGCTCTTCCGTTAGATCGTCACAAATCCCGGCCCGGACTACTTGCGATGAGGCGTATCCTACGGGTAGCCTCGCGTACAATCTTACTTCCCTTGATTGGCCCTCTCTCATCTATTTCGGCTTCTGCGCACAGATATCAAATTGCGTCCAGATTCTGTATATGGCGCTCTCAACTTCCTGCTTCTCGCTTTCTTATTGTTGGCATAAATATATTTTCATATTATTTTCCTTTTCCTGTTTGTAAACATATGTTATAATTGCCTGTCTTCATGGCTTACCTTACTTTAGCGCGAGCACAGAATCTGTGTGTTGTTAGAATGTAAGATTTTTTGCTAACATTTGTAGTGCCTTTTTTTAACCTGACTGATCAAACCCAGTGAGGCGCACTAAAACTACCCTTTCCCAGGAACATTTTAATAATAGCCATTTTGTTTATCGAATGAATGTCATCTCACTTGTTAGCGTGCGAAAATGGCATGCGAGAGAGTACTGAAGAAAAGAGAGAGAGGAAGAGAGAGAAAGTAAGGGAAAGGGGTGTGCGAGAGAGAGAGAGAGAGAGAGAGAGAGAGATAAGAAGAGAGGAAGCCATCTATCCGTTTAGCAGAGCGAGAGATGCATTCTTTACTTCAATCTGTGATGACGCCGTCGGGATTCGGAAGAATGCCATTAGGGACGGGAAGAAAGAAGAAGAAGAAGTCGGTGCGACTTCTCTCCAAGACCACGAGTCCTGCGACGATCAGGAAGAAGCCGGTCGCGAGCACCAAACACGACCAAATTTCCCCTTTAAAAAAAAGACAAAAAAGACAAAGTTGCCCCTGGGGTTTAATGTGTCCAGATGGAGAAAAAGCTGTTGTTCACTGAACACAGGAAATGCGATGCTGACAATGAGCGGCGTAAAATTAAGAGTTCTAAAATATGTACATGGGATCCAGGCTTAACCTAATTAGAATAGTTTATTTCAGACAATTTGCTACCTTTTATATCTGGAGCTCATACGAACCCTATTTTAACGTAATCTACATGTGACTGCTTAAAAAGTTTAAATCGATCTATTCTTGACTCAGTTCAGAATAATGGTTCTCAAAAAGAAACAAAATATGGTTCGAAAATTAAAATTTTTTTTGCAATAATTCTTTTCTGCGCTCCAGAACGGCAGCGATTCGGCATCTTCGTCGGCCGTGGCAGCGGCGGCGGCGGCCGCAGTGACGACTCGCCTGGCCACCATCGACCCTCTCGACCGCGCCCAGTTCGCTGTCCTCGAAGACGTCCAGATGGCCGGCAACGCCGCGCACATCACCAGGTCAGCGGGCTCATTTCTGCCTTCTTTTGTATTTATTCAACGTATTAAAATAATTTTTTGTGGTTCGGCATGGACAATTGTAGTGTCGTCAAAATTAAAAATTTTTTGGTGTAATAAATGAATATTAATTCACTTTATCATTTTTGTTACGCTTTTTTTGTTGGCCTGGCATAACTTTCACTGCTTACTTCTCCTTCATTCAGATATCTTCAGCAGCACGTCGCAGATGACGCGCTCGTTCGATTTGTCGCGGAATTTCGCTCTCTTCAGGTAAAGAGAGAGAGAGAACGAGAAGAGAGAGAGAGAGGCAAAGAGAGAAAGAACGTAAGAGGGAAAGCGAGAATGAGAACTAGAAATGGAGGTAGGGAAAACGAGAGAGGAAGAGTGAGAGAGAGAGAAAGAAAAAACGCAAGGATAGGAGAATTGAACTTGTAAAGGTTACATGCTCAACTTATGGTTAAGGAAATAATATCCTTGAGCAACGCCTCGCACGCGCCGTGGACTGCCTCGAGAAGGATGACGAGAAGCAATTGGTGCACGTAGTCGACGACGAGTTGATGCGAGCACGCGACCCCAGGGGTACGAAGGGCACGGTGGCTGATTGGTAGTGAGATAGCACTCAGAGCGTTGTCTTCCGGGCTCGAGGGCTCTTGTGTGCAAATGGTCTTCATGTATCTTCAAGGCATGCGTCTCCTTCAAATGGCCGTTCTCCGAGAGAAGCACTCGATTGTCGAACGACTTGCTGTTGATTTTCCTGATGCTATCGATATTGTCGATCAGGTTTTTAATTCTTGCTAAACGTGGCCGTCGAGAGCCTTAAAATCTACCGTAATACTCAATAAAATGCCATCTAAAAGGAAAAATGCTTCAAATGATGACATCATATAGTAGCAAATTTGCATGTAGACTTGCCAATGTACATGTACAGTACCGCCCAACATTTCAGGTACATAAATTAATTAGATTAATTTAAATAATTTCAATTGGAATTTGATATTAGGCACTTTTACGCAGTTTCTTGTGTTTGTTTGGGTGGTTTTTGACATGCTGAACAAGTACATACAGTCAGATTTTAAAAAGAATCTGAACTGACCGTTTAAGAACGAATTCGGCCGATTTTTTGAGGGCCATGGCCGTGTTTTCGATCTTGTGTTATCGAAGGTACCTAAAACACGGCCATGGCCCTCCCAAAATCGGCCGAATTCGTTCTTAAACGGTCAGTTCAGATTCTTTTTAAAATCTGACTGTATGTACTTGTTCAGCATGTCAAAAACCACCCTAACAAACACAAGAAACTGCGTAAAAGTGCCTAATATCGCTCAAATTCCAATTGAAATTATTTCTAATTAATCTAATTAATCTAATTAATTTATGTACCTGAAATGTTGGGCGGTACTGTATGTACATGTGTACATAATAGCACGGCCGCACTCCCCTCCACTACGCGGCCATCCAGAGCAACGCGATCTACGACACACTTGTTGGCGCCGGCGGCGACGAGCATATTCGCGATGAAGTCAGGATGCTAGAAGCAAAGTTTTGGCGGAATATTTAAATTTGTTTTTTTTTTCTTTGAAGGAAGGATACACGCCGTCGGCGTATCGTGAGAAGCCATCGCTGTTCATGCGGCCGATGGAACCTTCGCCGACGCTCGCGAACTCGCTCTCCACCGAAGACGACACCTTCGATCCCGGTTTGGAGCGGAGAGAAATGTTTTGGCATTTAAATTATGAAAAGAATAATTAAAAGAATTGTTGTTCATTAAACAATGCTTGTATTTACATTTTCTAAACAAAATATTTTTAACCCCATATTAGATGAAAAAACAGCAACAAAATATGAAAATTGGTTTCCGAAATATAAATTATGCATTTTACGACGGGTTTCTTCTTCATGTCGCTTAATAATTAATAACATTCCTTCTTATAAATTCTGTTCAGGAATGAAGAAGGAAATAAAACATTTGAAAGTTTTCGGAATTATGATTTTGAGTATCTTGGCTGTCCTCCTTGCCAGAATTTTTTTTAGCCCGAACGCCATCCGAGCATTTCTTATTCGTTCTAAATTTTTATTAACATTGGAAATTCATGATTCTGGGTTGAGTTTTGCGCGTCTCGCAGGCACTTTACCGGTTTCAACCCGGACGCCCAGCAGGTTGTGAGTACGAAAGACACAAGTCAGATGATGCTTCCCAGTTCGAGAAAGAGATAAAGAGAGAGAGAAAGCGGAAGATTGAGATAGAAAGAGAGAGAGAACGGAAGATTGAGATAGAAAGTGAGAGAGAGAGAGAGCGCGGAAGATAGAGAGAGAGAGTTAGATAGAGTACGAGAAAAAGAGAGAAAGAGCGGTAAAGTAGAAAGAGAGAGAGAAAGAGAAAGAGAGTGACAGAGAATGAATTTTATTCAAACTCGAAGGCGATATCGTGACCTGAATGCGGAAGCAGTTGATCTGTGTATGGATATGAATTCGTTACCACTCATCTCTCCGGAGGAGCTCCCAACACTCCTTCGGAGGGCCTCGCGAGGCCCCTGGCTGAAAGCTGCTCAAATATTCGCGGGCTTCTTCCCATCGTACCCCTCTTCGCCCTCTCATTTTTCAATTTCTCAGCGATGAAGGCAGCTTGGAAGAGATGATGACGTGCTCGACTGTTTCAAAGCGGTCTCCATCCGCCTTCCCTTCATCCACTTCCTCGTCATTCTGCTAGACCACCCGACGCGCTGACCGGTCGACTTGAGGCGGAGTCGCCGGCCGAGGGCCGACGCGTCGCGGTCGACGACCGACGCGTTGCGTGCCGCGTTGCGGCCGGCCACGCAGCCGCAGCGCCCGGCGCACGCGCACGATCGCACGTCGGCGTCTTCAGCCACTTCTACTACATGGCGGCAGACGAGTTCTCGCGACGGGAGGAGATCGGTAGAAAGAACAGTCATTTGAGAAGAAAATTTACGCTTCTCATCGAATGCCAAGAAGTACATGTACATATACAGTCCCGCATAGGATCTTGGTACCAAGGACGCGTCGGACGAGTCGGACGCGTCCAAATGCATCCTCGTTCATAACTATTGTTCTAGGAAAAACTAAAATATTTTAAATGGTACATTAGGTTGCTTATAGAGAGCGGGTGCTACTATTAAAAAATCGATAATTTCTAATCATTTGATAAATAGTTATCAGTTTTTGCATATAAAAAATTTAATTTCAAATATTTTTAAACGAAATTTCTCCTGTACCATTATTTTGGCTCTACACACATCCCCAAATAATAAAATTAAAGATTGTATCATTGATAACGGAAATCGATAAATGAGAACTTATCACGCATTTTCATATGATGTAAAGATTCGTCTTACGATTCTGAATCTAATTGTGTAATCAGTTTTCAACAGAAAGTGCCGGTTAACAACATTTTTGATTGTGTGTACTTTGCAAGTCTTTCTTCAGGATTCCTCATTGTCTTGGTCTTTGTCAAAATTTTGGATCGGTATGATGCGTCCAAATCTAGGTTGCAGCGCTAGCATTGATACTCAGAAATGTAGCGCGCTTCCTTTTCGTCTTCGGTTTAATTACAAAAGTTTGAGGTAGCGAAATAGCACAGGCAGAGAAAAAAAGGGTTAGGCCCCGCCCCCTCGGCCTGCTAGGCCTCCCTGCCCATGTTCTTTCTGAAGAAAGTCTTGCAAAGTACACACAATCAAAAATACATTGTTAACCGGCACATTCTGTTGAAAACTGATTACAGAATTCGATTCAGAATCGTAAGGCGAATCTTTACATCATATGAACATGCGTGATAAGTTCTCATTTATCGATTTCCGTTATCAATGATACAATCTTTAATTTTATTATTTGGGGATGTGTGTAGAGACAAAATAATGGTACAGGAGAAATTTCGTTTAAAAATATTTGAAATTAAATTTTTTATAGGCAAAAACTGATAACTCCTTATCAAATGATTAGAAATTATCGATTTTTTAATAGTAGCACCCGCTCTCTATAAGCAACCTAATGTACCATTTAAAATATTTTAGTTTTTCCTAGAACAATAGTTATGAACGAGGATGCATTTGGACGCGTCCGACTCGTCCGACGCGTCCTTGGTACCAAGATCCTGGGCGGGACTGTATGTGTGTATTGTAAGATAATTAAAAGAAAAGAAAGAATGTGTGTTCTTAAATTGTTCTAAAGGGAGGGGGGGGGGGGGTAAAACGAGATCCGAGCATTAATTTATTATTAGCGATAAAACATAAAATATTTAAAACCAAAACCAGACGCGCCATCGGATGACGAAGTGGACGAGTGGGTGGCACTCGGCGAAGTCGGCCGACTCGAACAGCTCGTGCTGGACGGACGCGGCCATCTGCTGCGCGACAAGCACACGCTCAACGCCGCCAGCGCCGAGTTCCTGCGCGGACTCACGCAGTACCAGGTTGGGCTTGCACCGTTAGTGAGTAGAAAGAGAATCCTTTCTGCTCGTGTCTGCTAACGGTTTCTTTTCTACATACTATACATATGTATGTAATATTCTTAAGACGAAGATCGACGCGATTCACACGGCAGTGGAAGAGGGCGACGTGCGCCGCGTCAAATCGCTCATCGACCGGCCACAGTTCTCCACTGCACGCGATGCGTACGGTCAGGAGACTCTCGCAGTTGTCTTTCTATCTCTTCCCTTCATTCAGACCGTCGCTTTCAGCCTTTCTTCTCCATTATCCTTTTTAAAGTAGTCTTGAATTCCCGCATTTTTGCCTGCCACAAGGGCGGGAGAGCATGTGATTTGAGACGCCACTATAATAGTCAGGAAAAATCTAAGGGATTTTTCGTGCTCCTTTCATTGAGCCTGCGCGAATTGAAACATCCTTGATTGAAATATTCACAGGATTAGCGCGCGGCGAAATCGTCTTGGCCATTCTTGATAGCTTGTCTTCTTTAGAAATATATGCATGATGACGCAGGTTAGCTTTTTCCTCTCTTTTCTATCACTCTATCTATCTCTCGTTCTCTCTCTATCTCACTCTATGTCATTCTTTCTCTCACACTCTTTCTCATACGCGCATTCGAGTCATCTCGCACTCTTCGCTTCTCTTGCCCTCGCTCTATTTCGCCATCCTCCTCGGAGAATATGGAAGCCATAAGCATAATCCTTCACGTCATTGAGAGTATCTCCCACTCTTTCTCTCTAACTCTCTCTGTCTCTGCCCCCCCCCTCCCGCTCTCTTTCAGTAGTCTAATTTTGCTTTGCAGGCTTTCTCGCGCTGCTATATATTTTCCCCATATTCTTCTCTACTATTTCTCTCTTTCTCTCTCTCGCACTCTTTCTCCGGCATAGGTGGGCGGCTACGGGTGCTTCTTCTGGTCTCTCATTTTTGTGTACTCTCTCGCCGAGAAAAAAGGTTGACCTCAAAATGCCAGTGAAAATGAGACATTGCGTCTCGATGCCTCCGTTTTCGTCTATTAGTCCCAGCCTCACACCTCGGCCTATGATCATGCTATGAAAAACCCGCCCGACATCGGTTGCTGCCGAACGTTTGGGATGCTTGCTGCACTGAGCCGGTTTAATTACCCAAGTTTGAGGTATTCATTGGAATTCTATAAGAAAACTCGACGCGATTGTATTGAGAGTTGAACTCAACTCTGAAAAAAGTTCCAGACAAAAAAGTCGAGCTCAGCTTTCTTTCTTCCTAGATTAATAGCACCACTGATCTCTTGAAGGAGAATGCGATGTGAACCATAACCAGCTATGGTGAAATAAGAAAAAAAATAACCTAGCAATTAATGAAAAGTTGTGTTATACGAAAGTAAACGAGTTTTAGTCAGCAACAATGATGTGAACGTGGAACAAATTTGATGGCTTCCATGTCCTCGTATGCAGAAGCCATCCCAGAATAGTTGAAATAAAAAAGTTTTTGAATTCCCACCGAAAACCCTGAACATGTTTGCAGGGCTGACGCCGCTGCACAAGGGCCTCCTGCACGGGCAGACGAACACAGTGCGCTTTCTGCTTGCAAAGTATCCGACGTGCGTGAACGCCACTGATCATGTCAGTTCATTTCAAGAAGCTGCTAGACTTTCTAGTCTGCGAATATACAAGCGTACATATTTCTACGAAGAAATTGCTTGATTCTTTTTTATATGCAGCAATATCAAAATATTAAAATCTACGTCATGGGTTTGCTTTTTCGTTTGTTGTTTTCTCTTTGTTATGGCGAAAACTTAAAAAAGCTGGCTTTTTTGAAACAGTTTTTTTTTCTCCCATACTTCATAGAAAATACGATCATTTATCACATTTCTCGACATTTTTGTATATTTCAATTTCAAGACTGATATTTCGAGGCCAAAAATAACGCTGTTTGTATTTAAATCCTACAACGCGCCTCTTAGTTCCTTATGCTTACAACAAAGAAAATTAATCAAAATTATACGTTTAACAACAGAACTCAAATATGAATATCGTTCAAATTTTTCAAATTTCAAACCGAAAATTTGGTAAAATTAAAAAAAAAATAGTTATCAAAGTATTTAAATATGTATTTTTTTAAGTTAAAATAATTTCTGTTGGGTGATTTAAAGTTAAAAATATAGGTTTACCTGCATGAGCACAAAATTTTAGAATATAATTTCGTATTGCTTGGGAAACTATGCCATCAAGTGAGAGGATCGAAAGGAAGTTTTGCATCAAAGGCTGCATGCGTGCACATACATATATACCGTATTTTCTCAACTAGTACCCCCGGGATACTATTTTTCAATACCCCTGCGGAGGGAGGGGCACTATTAGTCAAGAGTCGTACGAGGGCCAAGGTGTGATGAGAAGAAAGCCATGGAAGAGGGCTCCTGACTGCTAAGGTAAGGTAGCAAGGTTTCTCTCGCTCAGTCTCTCTCTATTTCACTCGCTCTTTCTTCTTCTGTTTCTCTATCTAACAAATCCTTTTTTCCTTCCCCTCACTCCGTCTCTCTCTATTTCTCTCTCTCTCCCTCTCTCTCTCTCTCGATCAGCTGAATAAGCCAAGTCACAGGTGCACTTATTTTGCTCCTTTGAAAACTTCGCAGATAATAATACTGGGAAAGAAGATTATGTAATGTGGCTCGGTTGTACTGCTTTTGCGTGGTCAGATGAGTTCTATTTGCAGAGTGCAATTTAAATATTTTAAATTTAAAGGAAGTATCCGGCAAATCATTATACAGTCGCGCTAAAGGACCACTCGGAATACGCACGCTCATAAAGTTGGCAGTCGCTCAGTCGAGAGAGCGTGTGAAATAGGAGGGCTGCTCTGACTACTGTAGCTAATTCTCTACTCGCAATTTTTGTAATGGAAGAAAATCGGAATGTAATGGAAGAAAATCGTTCAAACTTTCAGGATATTATTCCACGGATACCTCCTTTAATGAAAAAGAGAATTTGCAGGCCGGCCGAACGGCGCTGCACTATGCGGCGGCAGATCCGAACGGGGAGCACATGATCAAAGTGCTTCAGAAATCGGGCGCCGACGCGTTCATCGAGGATAAGGTTAGGAAAAGCCGTAGGTCAATAGGTCATGAGGAGCTTAGATACTGCGGAATCAACTATACTTAAAGTTAAATTATGAAAAAAATGCAGGTCCTAAGTAAATATGTAAATATTTAAAGTAAGATAAGTTTCTGCGGAGAGAGGCGAGGGGCAGTAGCACCATTTTCCGTGGATTGTTTACACCGTACTTTTTACCAATCTGTTAGGGAATTCGTGGTAGAAGATTTCCCTTGTGGTCTCCTTTAATATACATATAATCTCGTAAAGAAGCCCTATAAGGGCAGGAGACGAATGTGTCTATAGAGGATTAATGTATTTTAGATGCGGAAGAGCGCCATATTCATTTGAGATTTATATGAGTTGCACTCAAGCACGCACTATTCATAATATATATATTTTATATAATTACAGTGCAGACTTTTTCATTATATTAAGTTTCACTCGTTATTATTTTAGAATGCTGTTAAAAAATACACTAAATGAGGTCGGCGTCTGGAATTAGTAGTTTTACCTATTGTTAAACATAGCAAACTCTTATCTGTCTGCTGTTCTCTAACGAAGTATCGTTCAATTTAGCTTTTACTTGTCAGCTGAAGAGGCGAGCAATTGAGACGCTAAAAAGGCTTCACCTACTTTTAGATTGCTTCTCGCGCAATCTAAAACTCAGACTATGCCTCTCTCTCTCTCTCTCTCTCGATCTTCCTCTTTCTCTATCTCGGTTTTTCTCTCCATCTCTCTCTCTCTCTCTTTTCCTCTTTCTCTATCTCGGTTTTTCTCTCCATCTCTCTCTCTCTATTGCTCACTATCATTCTGTCTGTCAAACCTTGAATACTTCTATGAATAGTCACGTGCTTTACAAGAGAAGCAAATTAGTGTTAGCATCACGATTTTCCTGACTGCGTTTAATAATGAGATGTATTGATTCGGCTGAAACCTTTTCTTCTTCTCTTCTTGCATCCAATCCGATCTCTCCTCTTCCCCTGCAAATGCATGCTCATATCTGGTTCTGTCGCGAGTGTGTAAAAGATCTCGTCATGTAATTTCACTTCTTCTTAGAAGACGATGTATTCCTTTGAAAATGCTCCTTCTGGCGCATAAAAGTGTTAGACAGCCAAGTGCATTCGTATAAGTAACTGTGCATATCAAACGATATTCAAATGGCGCTGCCGCTATATTGTCGGCATATCTTGAAAAGAGCTACTGAAATATATTTTCTCAAATATTTTTGTTTATGGTACATTCGTAATAACGACATTCTACGTAGTATTAACAATAGCATAGACTTAAAAAAATTGAATAAGTAAATATTTTTATCGTAAACAAAATATTAGAAAAAATTATAAATCAATCATATTTTTGAATAAAACTATATTTCATAACAACAAAACTGCTTGTTTTCGCACGGCCACACGCCCTTCTACTACCGGACTCACGGGCAGCGTCTCAATGTGCGAATGATGAAAGATAACGCGGTCATGTCGCAACTCATCTCCGGGCAGCTCAGCCGCATTCTGCTCCAGGGTTAGGGAGGGGGATACTGATTGTGAGAGACAACTCGGCCACTTTAAGTTTCGAGTATCATATTAGACAAAAGCGAATACTGGAGCTAAGGTAAGTAGTTAGAGGGTAAGAATAATAATGAAATAATGAAAGAAATATTTTCTCTGACTTATATACGTAACTTTCAATTGTCATGTAATTTTTGTAAAGAGATAAAAAATAAGTTATAAGAATGAACATGAATGAACGGCTTGATCTCCAAACAGATCTCGAAGAGGACATTTACGACTGGATTCATACGGGCAACATTGGCAAGCTGGAAGAGCTCGTTCTCACTGGCTACGCCGATCTGTTGCTTGGAAGGAACCACGAGGCAACTGTCTCTTTTTTCCATCTACTTTACCACTCCGAAATTTCACTTTATATTTAAACATGTTTATTTTTATTTTTTATTGATATATTTGTAAACAAAATCAAACGGCAAGTAGTTGAGAGAAATTATCACGAAATACTTTCATGTCGTATGTATATTTTCAACCCATCTCATTCGTCTTTTATTCTGTATATTACACTATATGTCTCTATCTTTTTCTCTTGTCCTATCTTTCTCGTTCTGTCTCTATCGATCTCTCTAGCTCTATCTCTATCTCTTTCTTCACCGCTCTCTCTTTCTCTCTCTCTTTTTCTCCATCTCTCTCTCCCTCTTTCTCTCTCTCTCTTTACTCTCTCTTTCTTCTATCTCCCCCTTAGTCTAACAAAGTCTTTCTTCATATCTTTTCGTCTCTCAGGTCGAAGATGCAGACAGCATCGGCTTTCTCGAAGTGCTTCCACAATATCAGGTAGGCATCTTTTCTCTCAACATTTTTTAAACTTCCTATGTTTTGGAAAGAAAGTGATGCATTTAAAAGGCTCGAATTCAGTTCTTAAATTATGGATGGAAAGTGATGTACTTGAAATGAATCTAATTTTAATTCGCATCGTTTGTATCGGGAAACTGATGCATAAGAAATGCCTTTCGCAGGCCAAGATCCAGGCGATCCACAAGGCAGTGGAAACGGGGAACGCGCGGGCCGTGAAGCTGCTCACCGACCGGAAAAAGCTTGCGCTCTGCCGCGACTCGCGCGGCCTCTCGCCGCTGCATAAAGTGTGTATTTAAGAGAGCCAATCTGAGAGACTCGACCATGCCCCCATTGTAAGAGGACAGATAACAAAAGTACCCTTTGATCCTAATTTCCTTAATACAACGTGTATAGGACCTAAATGGCTTCCCAAAAACGTTTTAAGAAAATTTTTTTTTCAAGTATGTCTACAGTATGCCCTGATAGACCAAAAATATTCAAATGAGCGTAACTCCCTTCAATGGCGACCAATCTCAATTTTGAAACATTTGTTCGATTCCTTGTCGGATGGGGCACAAACAACCATAGAAACTTTTTTCTAAAATCTTCATTATAAGGGTCATTTTGTCAAAAATATGTTTTGAGGGGTCCATTTCGGGCATCGGGACCCCCCATGTTAAGAAAAGGAGACCGCCACGAGAAAGAGCGTGCTTTGTTACCTCTAAAACAATTATTGCTGAAGTGGAAGTCCGACCACTTTTTACGGTAGCACGCGAAAAAGGCGCGCGAGTCGGTCAAAATGGCGCATTTTCGGCCGCAGAGGCACCGTGCAAGCGCATTCATCGATCCATAACTACGCGCAATCTTAATATTATAAAATCGTTAGCATATCACCTAAGAGCTCTCACGGAGATCTTCAAATGTTACATACATACTTTTCTTGTAACATTTCGATTTATATGGGAAATTACGTTCTGTATAATTAGAAGGCTTAAATGACTGCTTCAAAAACATGTCCGCATGTGCAAACATACATCAAACGAAAGAGGATGAAATTTTGTACAAGGTGAACCCCTTTCAATGAAATTCCATGCATACAATCATTTGTTATAAGCCAAAAGAGTAGGATCACAATGCCTCATGGAAAAAAGTGTAAAAAAAAGGATTGGAATATTCTAATTAGAATAACCTAAACTGTGAATTCTTGGGCGAAATGATAGCGACGCTACTGGCCCTACTTTTATGATTTATAATAAAACATCTTATACTTAGAATTTCATTGAAAGGGGTTCACCTTGTACCAAATTTCATCCTCTTTTTTATGATGTATGTTTGCACATGCGGACATGTTTTTGAAGCGGTCATTTAAGCCTTCTAATTATACAGAACGTAATTTCCCATATAAATCGAAATGTTACAAGAAAAGTATTTATGTAACATTTGAAGATCTCCGTGAGAGCTCTTAGATGATATGCTAACGATTTTCTAATATTAAGATTGCGCGTAGTTATGGATCGATGAATGCGCTTGCACGGTTCCTCGGCCGAAAATGCGCCATTTTGACCGACTCGCACGCCTTTTTCGCGTGCTACCGAAAAAAGTGGTCGGACTTGCACTTTAGCAATAATTGTTTTAGAGGTAACAATGCACGCTCTTTCTCGTGGTGGTCTCCATTTTTTAACATGGGGGGGGGGGGTCCCGATGCCCGAAATGGACCCCTCAAAACATATTTTTGACAAAATGACCCTTATAATGAAGATTTCAGAAAAAAATTTCTATGGTTGTTTTGTGCCCCATCTGATAAGGAATCGAATGAATGTTTCAAAATTGAGATTGGTCGCTATTGAAGGAAGGGAGTTACGCTCATTTGAATATTTTTGGTCTATCAGGCCATACTGTAGACATACTTGAGAAAAATTTTTTTCTGAAAACGTTTTTGGGAAGCCATTTAGGTCCTACACACGCTGTATTAAGGAAATTAGGATCAAAGGGTACTTTTGTTCCCTGTCCCGTGATGGTCGAGTCTCTCGGACCGGCTCTCTTAAGTAAATGAGAGCGCGAAGGGCGGCGGCAAATTTGAAATCTTACATAATCGTTTTCGGTTATCAACCTCCTTTGCATGCATCACATTTAAATTTTTTTTAATCATCACATTGTTCACATCACTCAAAAACATGGTTAATAATTAGTTAAATAAGATTAAAAAGTTTAGATATTTTTAAAGAATGTGTATATCTTTTTAAAAGTTTAGATATTTTTAAAGAGTGTGTATATCTTTCCAGGCTATCGTCTTCGAGCGGACAGACATCGCCAAGCATCTCATTCGGAACTATCCCCAATCGGTCAACGCGATGGATCAGGTGGGAATTGATAACACCAAGTTGTTAATTTTTTAGCAAATTTGGAAAAAAAAATTAAATTTATGTACATACATATGTGCTTAAATACATATTTAATCACCAACAATTTTTTTCTTTAAAAAATATTTCTAGAAGAAACGCACGCCTCTCCACTACGCGGCGGCGCTACGCGACGGCGGCTATCTCTACAAGATAATGCGGAAGTGCGGCGCCGATCCGAATATCTACGACTGCGTCAGTGAATCTCCTCCCTCTCTCTCTCTCTCTCTCTCTCTTCATTTCAGAATGGCCGTCCAGCGAAGCACTACCTGAAGCACCCGGGCGAGATCGACCTTGCCGCCATGCGCATGGACACGAAGGCGGCGCTCAAGCAGGTTCGGTTAAACCTTGCCGTTTCGAACTTTCCTACCGTATGTCTCTCTCTCTCTGCCTATCTCTTTCTGTCTCTCCTTCTCTCCCTCTCTGTTTCATTCTCTCTCTCTTTCTCTCTCCTTCTCTTTCTTTCTTTCTCTCTCTCTCTCTTCAGGTGCTCCACAACCGCGTCGCTCCTTCGTACCTGGAGTCGTCGATCCAGCAGTGGCTGCGTGACGGACTCGTCGCCAAGCTGGAGCAGCTCGTCCTCTCCGGCTGCGGCGATCTGCTTGAGAATCGAACGGCCGCGCATCCTGACACGAATGTCTTCCTCGCGACGCTGCCTGATGTCATGGTACGGTAGGGAGGGATTGACAAAGGAGACAAAGTATTTAAATCAGGCTAATTTCGTTTACGATCCGCTGTAATTGATCGGGGATAGCGGTTAGACTATGAAAAGGTGCTGTAAATTAAAAGAGTCGTTCACTGAATGTAAAGTTGATGTGTTCTCATCAAATTGGCACACACTTTTGTTTATTCGCAGCTCGTTTAAGAGAGCTTCTCCGTAAGAGTCGAGCATGCGCTTAAGGCAGCCTGCCCTGGGAAAATTGTTTTCGAATTCAAAAGGAAAACATTTTGCTTATACAACTCGACCCGCTAGTTAATGAGACTAATTTCATCATCATCCGATTTTTTCCCTTCCGGATACACTACAGTAACCCTGAAAAATCCATTCAGCCATAAATCCCTCCAAAGTCTGTTTTGAGAAACCATCTACATATCATTCAATAGCATTTCGAAAGCTCTTCAAATTTCATCTGGGAACATGTTTTACGAAAATTTTATTTTCGCAGAGAAAATTGGCGTTAAATTATTTGGAGGGTCGACACACCACTTTCTGCTAATTTCTACACTTTGTAACCTAGATAGAAAGAAAGAGCGTGAAATTTGCTATCCAATAATCACCATTCAAGAAAAATCCGAGCGTACCAATTTTTGCTATGACGCGAGCAATGCGCGCGAGTCGGTGGCACATTTTCGGCCGCCGAGGCACCGTGCAAGCGCATTCATCGATCCATAACTACGCTCAATGTTAATATTACAAAATCGTTAGCATATCATCTAAGAGCTCTCACAGAGATCTTCAAATGCTACATACATACTTTTATTGAAATATTTATATTTCTATGGAAAATTTCGTTCTGTACTTTTAGAAGGCTTAAAAAACTATTTTACAAACATTTCAGCATTTCAAAACATGCATCATTAGAAAGAGCGTGAAATTTGCTTCAAGATAGACCCATTTCAATAAACCTTCAAGCCTATAATGTTTTGTTATAAGTGATAAGAATTGGGCATCAGCTTAGCACAATTCTTCACCGGAAAAAAATATTGGAATATTCCAATTCGAATAACCTAAACAGCGAAATTCTTGGGCGAAAGGACAGCGACGCAACTTTACCTACTCTTATGACTTATAACAAAACATTATAGAATTAAAACTTTATTGAAATGGGTTCATCTTGAAGCAAATTTCACGCTCTTTCTAATGATGCATGTTTTGAAATGCTGAAATGTTTGTAAAATAGTTTTTTAAGCCTTCTAAAAGTACAGAACGAAATTTTTCATAGAAATATTAATATTTCAATAAAAGTATGTATGTAGCATTTGAAGATCTCTGTGAGAGCTCTTAGATGATATGCTAACGATTTTGAAATATTAACATTGAGCGTAGTTATGGATCGATGAATGCGCTTGCACGGTGCCTCGGCGGCCGAAAATGTGCCATTTTGACCGACTCACGCGCATTGCTCGCGTCATAGAAAACATTGGTACGCTCGGATTTTTATTGAATGGTGATTATTTGATAGCAAATTTCACGCTCTTTCTTTCTATCTATGTTCCAGAGTGTAGAAATGTGCAGAAAGTGGTGTGACGACTCTTCAAATAATTTAACGCCAATTTTCTCGGCCAAAATAAAATTTTCGAAAACATGTTCCTAGATGAAATTTAAAGAGCTTTCGAAATGCTATTGAATGATATGTACATCGTTTCTCAAAATAGATTTTGAACGGATTTATGGCTCAATGAATGTTCAATGTTACGGTAGTGTATCCCGAAGGAAAAAAATCGGATGATGATGAAATTACTCTCATTAAAAAGAGCGGGTCGAGTTGTATAAGCAAAATGTTTTCCGTTAATGAATTCGAAAACAATTTTCCCGGGGCAGGCTGCGCTCGCAGCTTACGGACATGCTCTCTTAATGATCTGATTATATTGGATACGGTAGCCACTGGTACGGTAGTAACTGGAAGAAACTGGTATGGTAGCAGCGGATTGATGTTGCCCATCAGGCAAAGGTCGACTCGATTCACAAGGCCATTCGGGACGGCGACCTCGACACGGTCAAGAAGCTCATGATCTCGAAGAAGCTCGCGATCGCGCGCGACAAGTTGTACCTAGTTCTTTCTTTCTCTCTCTCTCTCTTTCTCTCTCTCTCTTTCTCTCACTCTCTCTCTCTCTCTCTCTCACTCTCTCTCTCTCTCTCTCTCTCTCTCTCTCTCTCTCTCTCTCTTACGGAGTTGAAATTGTCATTCTACATTTTATTGTGGCAAATTTTCATTTAAGACAAGTTTAAAAAGTCACGTCGCCACTTCGTTGAACAGATTCGGCTCGACGCCGTTGCACGCGGCTGTCGTGCACGAGCAGACGTCGATCGTTCGTTACATCGCCGCCAACTTCCCCTCCGTCCTCAACGCGCCCGACTATGTCAGAGGCCATTCCTTGCAAGTAGTCACTGCTGCTCATGGAAAGAGCCACTACCTCTCTTCTGTATTCGCGCCTTTTCACCTGATACATTTGCTAGAGAGTATTTGATTTAGAGAGGCGCGGCTACAAAAATTGAAACAGATTCTGGTTGAGTTTCATGCTCCTTTATTCAGAATTCTTATTTAGGGCTAACTTGCTTTAGAAAATGACAAGTTTTTTATTATTATAACAAGACAAGTGGCTACATTTCATATGTGCTAAGTTATGTGAAAAACATGAAAAAGTGAAAAATATTTAATCTAAAACTAAAACGAATAAATTTTGAATTTGAAGAACAAGCGAACGGCGATGCACTACGCGGCGGCGGCGCGCGACGGCGGCCACTATCTCAAGATTCTCGGCAAGGCCGGCGCCGACCCCATGGCCGTCGACAATGTAGGAAGGCTGGCCGCTCCCGGCCCGCCAAGCCATTTTCTGGCCCGGGCTCGGCCCGCCTTAATATTTTTACCTTCGACACGGCCAAGGCCAGGCCTACAAGTTGAACCGCCTCTCCCTGGAAACAATCAATTTTTTCAAATGAGCCGAACAATTACTTTTGATAGCACTAGTTTCGTGATAAGGTGCCGACATTTTCTTTTTAATGTGTAGTCAAGTTTTGAGCCAAACATAGCGCACGTTTATTTACTGAAGGCATGAGTGCAAAAGAAACGCACAACGCTGGTTTTGAAACCTGGGACAACGCTATGGCACAGCCCTTTCGCTACCTACTGCGCTACATTTGCCATGCCAGACGTCCCCAACCAGATCTTGACCACGAAGCAGTCTCACACTGACCTCAACCACTTTGGAAGCCATTTTTGTGTTCTGCTATTCTTGCGCGTAAAACGTGTGTCACATTTGAAACAATGCGCACAGTTTTAGAGAGCACGCGTATTTGAGAGAGCAAAGTGAGTAAATGTTTTCTACACACTTTTACTCTCTCACTTTTGGTCACTCTCTCGCGTTAGAGAAACAAGCTGCGTCCAATTTGATTATGGGTTCAGTTTAAAAGGTAGGTTAGGCACAAATATGAAACTGGAGCCATTGTAGCCGTATTTCATACTAAAACGGCCAAAAAAGTTTCTGCTCCAGGTTTCCATTTTTGCTCGACCAAATTTTACTGACAACTGGATCCACTTTTTTTAAAAGATTAATAGCACGGCATAGCATGTTTAGGAAGGCCGAACGCCCGATTATTACCGGCGGAACGCTGTGATTGATCTGAAGATGATCAAGGACAGAGACGACGAGTTCGAGAGCATGGTGAGCATCTACTGCTTTTCTACATTACTTATTATTTGTAAATGGCCATTCGATTTTCAAACAAAATTTCAAGAAACTTATAAGGTGTTTTAAAATAATTTGTAAGGTTTGATTTTTTAACGAGAAAACAAATTCTGTCAAAACTAATCTGTTCTTCAGATCAACGATGAGCTGCTCGAGAACGACCGAGACTCGCCCGATTCATTGGACTCTGCGTCAGTCAGGTAGACTTGAAGATAAGCAGGAATACTCATTTCAAGACAAAGCGAAATTGGCTCAAGAAGTTGGTTGGCAAAAGTTGAAATTTTTAATCAAAATATATGTTATTTCGTTAGGGAAATTAAAATAAAAACCATTATATATAATATTAACTAATTCAGCTCCGGCCTCGAGTCCGCAAGAGGCATCGGCAATGGCGGAGGCTCCATGGGCACTGGCAACGGGCTCATCGAGGACGAAGAGGACTTGGACAGGTCTCACTACCTTTCACGTCATTTTGTAATTCTCACGCGCCAATTGGAAATGCCTTATAATCAATAATTTTTATGCATACGCAGTCTTCCTTAAAACAGCATAAATTAAAATAACTTATAACAGAATTATAAGGTTAGATTTAATATACTGAAATTGAATACGATGACGCTCAAAAATAAATAAATAAGGCAGGATGAAATGAGACGAAAGTGAACATTCAGAGCCCGCTTCGAGCAGCTCGTGAACTCGCGAATCTCGTTGCCGACCAGTGAGAACGGCGTGTACCTGGCACGCACCGTTGCGCCCGTCCTTACGAAGGCCTTGGCAGAGGTTCCATTACGATTCAATTTCCAGCTAAATCATGACTGTGAAACCAGAATAATTTGCAATTTACCGTCCACGGATATAAAATATTTAAAACCGGAACAAATGCATAAATTCAGTTAGCAACTTCGAATTTCGAAAAGTAAAAGTGCCCTATGACCTGCGGAGGACTTAGCTAATGACACTGTAATGATATTGAGCGAGTGAATTGAGGTGCTGCTTCGTCGACCCGCCGACCCCATTGGCTTCATTTCGGATTGGCTACAAAAGTACCACCGTGAATTGCCTCGAAGGGATGACTGACGAGTTGATTGCAAGAAGCTACTTTGCAAATCATTTTACTTCTTCTTTTTTTTGTATCAACGACGAGAGATAAAGAAATTATAGACGTTTACCGTATTTCTTTGCTTGGTTATAGATTTCACATATTTTCCAATGAGTCTTGAGATTTGTATCATTTTTTAGTGCGACCAATGATCAAAATTTAGAGTCATATTAATTTACTATGCTGTACTACTCACTTCTGTCTGCACAATGAAATGATGTGCTCATTGAATGTTTTTAAAGCATCATCGAATATATGTAGTTTTCATTAATATGATGACCACATAGCATAAGGCACTGCACACAATCATGTACAAGGAAGCTAAGGATTCCAGGCGTCGTCGGGAGGAGGATTCTCTTGCGCGGAGAAGTGGTGTTCCAAAAAGGAAGTCCTTT
Source organism: Allodiplogaster sudhausi (assembly GCA_945643635.1). Lineage (NCBI taxonomy): Eukaryota > Metazoa > Nematoda > Chromadorea > Rhabditida > Diplogasteridae > Allodiplogaster > Allodiplogaster sudhausi. The sequence goes on along the minus strand of CALZFC010000062.1, from coordinate 1,518,032 downwards.
TTCTAAAATGCCTAGTCTGTCTAAAATATCAAAAAAAGCCTTTCACACGTCATCCTGATAAATCAGGTTACCATTTCCGGTCGGTGGAAATGTTTTGAATTATCCAATCAGGCTCGAGATCTTTCATTTGAAATATATTTATTAAATTGCCAATTTGGAAGAACGTCACTGCGTTGTGTCCAGCCTTCACTGTTCGCCGATTCTTCTTCAGCATCCGGATGGTTCTCCCTTTACTCTCGGCCCTCTCTCTATCTCTATCTCTCTCTTTTTCTCTCTTTCTTTCTCTTTCTCTCCCTCACAATCCTTCTTTCTTTCCTCCTATACCTACTTATCCTCTGCCCGCAATCTGTTCGATATCCGGTGCTCAACACAAATACACACACATTGCTACGCAACCTTGAAGGAAGTGGGTGAGAGTAGAAATCTCTTTCACTCTGTTTCTCTCTTTCTTTCTCTATCTCCCTCCCCCTCTCCCCTTCACAGTTTCTTGTATTCTCTCTCATCATCCGATTCTACCTCTCTCATTTCGTTCGCTTTCTTTTGTCTTCACGCTCTCTCTTTCGAGCAATGGCCATCTCTTCTAGCTCCCATAGATGGCCAATACCACTGAGCACATAAGTGAGAAAGAGAGAGAGAGACAGAGAGAATGAGAGAGAGAATGTCTGAGAGAGAGAAAGAGAAAGATAAAGGGGAGGCATAGAAAATCCATGTGAAAGAGGGAGAGTGGAAGAGAGCCAAGGTCTTCTTCGTCTTGTTCAGCGGCAAAACTTTTCACTCCCTCCATTATTCGTCTCCTTCTTTTGCCGCTTGCCGCACCGGAGTTTCCATTCAGTGGCCCAGCCTCATTCACTGTATTCTGCTCTTTCTCTCTTCTTTCTATCTTTCTACCCTTTTCTTTATCCCTCTCCCCTTCTCTCTCTCTCTCTCTCTCTCTCTCTCTCTCTCTCTCTCTTTCTCCTTCTCTATCACTCTCTCTATTCTCTCTACTTCGCTTTCTCTCTCTTTCAATTTCTCTGCCACCCATCTCTTTCTCTAGATCTCTTCCGCTTTCCAGGATATACTGCTACAACTGAACTCTATACGGTAATCCGCCGTTGTAAGACTCGAAAGAAGTGACAAAGTTGATGAAGATTGAGCCACAGAAATAGACAGAAGGTGACATTGAGAGAAATAGTAGGTGAGAAGAAGAGAGGGATAGAGAGAGGGGCAGAGTAGCGGAGAGAGGAAACTGACTGGCTTCTTACTTGTAATTATCATACCCCGCCGTGGATTGGGGAACTAAGGTGGCAGTGAGGTTAGGCACATAGGGGTGTGTGGGGAGGGAGCATGGGGGAAAAGGAAAGAGTGTTAGCGGCCATCCATTCACGCCTTCCTCCTCCTCCTTCCTTTGCATATCACAAAACAAAATGATGTAAATATGAAGATGGAAAGATCCAATGGGATATCTTATTACTTCGATAAGCAGAATGACGCCATTCAGCTGACTTTTAAGAAATTTAAAAGAGCCAAAAACTCATTCTTGGAGCGGCTTGTCTGGCACAAGGGCAAGGGAGCAAGTGATTTAGAAAGACGAGACTAGAATGTGCATTTATCACACGTGTATGTAAGTACGTATGATTCGAGAAATCAGTGAAATAGTGTATTGCACTTGTTTGCCTTGTTCTGTTCAATGAACATAAGAACTTTTAAGTGATCATAGCACAAATTTATCCGTTACTTTTATTTGATAAAACTGTGAAAGGGGACACTACAAAACGCCCGTAGCTCAACTCAACCTTGGTATGAGTAAGGCATGAGTTGTTTATGAATTACGCTAGCAGATCGAGGGTAAAGATTTCTCAAAGCCTAAGATAACACAAAAGAATTAATATTTATTTTTAAACATTCATTAAACACTCCATAATCTCTTAACTTCTACAGGATTCTATTTTAAAACAAAAGTGCGCAATCTCTTCCATAGCTAGCATATCTAGTACTTTTCGAAACGATTCTAGTATCCTCATCGTCTGCATTAATAAAACTTTTATTGTTCGTTTAATAGATTTATTACATGCCTACATTGGCAAAATTATTATAATAACTTATTTGAACATCATCTACAACGATGAACACATTTTCCCTTTCTAATGTACATGCAAGGACTTTCATTGGATTGCCTTAGTTGCCCAAGTATTATGAGAGACTGAGATACTGTAGCTGCCCGGGCTAATTACGCATGTAGAATGGGAGAGCATCACTACGGAGAAGCAGCGGAGACTTACTACTGGTTCCGGCACAACAACAATTGCCCTCAATCTGTCTACACACTTGAAGCATCACTACAACCTTTTTCGACCTCTCATCCTTTCTTTTTCGATACACACTCTTGTACTACCTCATTCTCACTCTTTTAAACTTTCTCTCTCTCCCTCCCCCCTCTCTCCCTCTCTCTCTCTCTCCCTCTCTCTAGTTCTATGTATCTCTCTCACAATCACTTTGTCTCTCACTCCTTGTTTTTGTCTTCTTTTCGAGCTCGCTCTCTCTCTCTCTCTCTCCTTCTTGTCTACTTCTAAGAAAGATCGTCAAGTTGTAGCAGATCGTAAACCCATTCACGCGGACTAAATTTAGAGGGCCGTGTTATGAGACTGTACAGGGTGGTAGTAGGGGTGGAGATGAGAGAAGAGAAAGAGACAGAGAGAGAGAGAGAGAGACTAAGGAGCATAATAACTGAGGGATGTGCATAAAGAAGTGTGAGATGCCTTGAGGGAGAGGAAGTGATTTGTGGACTGTAAGTTTGTGGATTAGAAGGTTGTTTTGACTGGGGCGGGAGTGGTGAGTGAGTTCGGAAGAGAGAGATAGAGAGAGAGAGAGATTGAGAGATAGAGAGGGAGAGAGAGGGAGAGAGAGAGTGAGGGAGGGTAGAAGGAAAGAACCAGAGAAAATAAGGTGCTAGTGGAGGGATTCGAGGCTAATGACAGCCGACACGCGCCCATGAGCAGCATGTAATGTGGATGAGCATGAATTGGCGCGCCAAGGTGGGGATGAAGAAGTTGGAGAGCGAGAGAAGAGAGGTTCAGAGAAGGTAGAGAAGTTAGAGAAAAAAGAGTAAGAGAAGTAGAGAGGAAGACAGAATCAGCAGCAGAGACGGAACATCTCGCGGTGCCCCGCAATGCGAATTGTAGAGATACTACATACGACCTACGGTGGCTCAAGAAAAAGGTATATTTTGTGGACAAGGATGTTGGAGAGAGAGAAAGAAAGAAAGAGAGAACGTGAGAAAGAGAGAGAAAGATAGAGAGAGAGAAGCAGAGAGAGAGAGAGAGATTAAGAGAAAAAAAAACTAATGATTGACGAGGTAGATTATGAAATTCGGTCGATTGAAAACCAAAAAATGACTAGACAAGAGAAGAAGACAAATCTTACCGTGTCTATGTTTCTCTCTTATTTGCACGGATCTCGTTATTGTAACACTATGTCACTTTTCTATCACTTACTTATTTATTCATCACACGATATTCTCTTTTTTATTGTTGGGTTGTATATTAAAAGCGTTTATGAAATGCTTTTTACAATAAAAGAAAGGTCGGAATGGAAGCAAAAAGCCGCCATTTCGCCATCTCGTTCTTTTGCAGAGAAGGACATGAAAGGCCTTGGCATTCACTGTTGCATCTAATCGCGATCTTCTGTTTACCTACAACATATGTATGTATCTGCGCATGAGGCACTACTTTTAGCTTGCTATGACATCTTTTCCTCCCTCTATCTCTCTCTATCATTCTTACTCTCTCTCTCTCTCCTACTGTCCCTCTCTCCTACTCTCTCTCTCTCTTCCTCTCTCTCACTCTATCTCCATTCTCTATCCATTTCTCTTACCTGTTTTCCATCTCACTGCTCATGGCAGGGAGTACCCGTAGACTTGTCTGCTCAACTCTCAACACATCTACCGGCAGCTTTGCCCATCCTCTCCTTTTCTCCTCTTCATCTTTCTCTCTCGCTTCCTCGTAGTCTCTCTCGAGTCTCGTTCAGTTCTGACACTCTTCTCTCCCTGTCTTCTCTTTCAAACTTCCCAATTTTATCTCCCTCTTTCTCTTTATCTTGTTCTCTCTATCTCTCTCCTTACCTCCCTCTCTCCCTCTCTCTCTCTCTCTCTCTCTCTCTCTCTCTCCTCTTACCTGTCCGGTCGCCTGCTGCCACCATCGTTACTCACCTACCTCACCCGGTCCTCCCACTACTTTTCCATTCTACAGCCCGCTCGCGCAACGCTTCATCGACCACAAAGCGATAGGTCTCAATCTCCCTCTCTCTCCCCTCTCTCTCTCTCTCTCACTTTCTGTCTCTCTCTCTTTCTCTCTCTCTCTCTTTCTCTCTCTCTCGTGATTCCATTTACAGTAATCCATTCAGCTGCGTTATCGTCCGCAATACGGCGGTGCACAAGGACAGGGCCGTTTCGCGCCGCAAATCTCCGTCTGTCTTGATCAGCTCCATCTGGCTTTCTTTGTATCTCTGGCCAACTCGTTCCCACTCTACTGAACTCTCTCACTCTGCCTCTCGTTCTATTCGTGATTATCTCACTCTCTCTCTTTCTCTCTCTCTCTCTCTCTCTCTCTCTCTCTTTATCCATTCAATCTACTACACATGTCATCTGGCTCCTCTTCCCCTCGCCTTCGAAAGCTGCTCTACTCCCATTCGTCGTAGCTCATTGCGCACACCGTCTCCTTCCTAGCGCGATCGGAGGGTGGAGAGTGTGAGCGAGAGAGCGAGATGTAGTGAGAGAGAGAAAGAGAGAAAGAGAGATGGACAGAGAAGAAAAAGATAGAGACATGCTTGAGGGTGAACAGGCAGTACAAGGGAAGCGCGGACGATGAAGGGGTGCCTGGGTGGCCATCTCTAGCCTGATACCCACTGGCACCTTCCTCCCCTCTATCACACGTCCTTGTCAGCGGGCTTGCTTGCATTAGATCATCATGACCGGCCGGGTTACAAAAACCAACAGTAATCTTAGCCTATCTTCTGCAAGGAGACTTCGCGCGGGACCACTACCAGTTCGACTGTCGCCCGCTAAGCCGAGAGTCTTTCCTCTTTGGAGACCACTTACTTATGTTGACTTCTTTATTTCTTTCTCATCTCTTCTGACCCTGTCGCTCCCCTGTCTCTCTCCTTCTTTCATTCTTCCTCTCTCTCTGCCCCTTTCTATCTCTTTCTCTCGTTCGTTATCTCTCCCTCTCTCTCAACTTGACTGCCTCTGCCGCTACTACGAAGTCGTCATGCGAAGGCGCTGACATGATCCGTCTTTCCACGGATTATCCGCTAACTGTCGTCGGAAGTTGAGGGAAGGGGAAGACGATTCAAAACGGCGCACTGGCTGGCACTTCTTGGGCAGTCTTCTACGATTCGTGCTCACTGTTCTTTCTCTCTCTCTCTCTCTCCCTCTCTCTCTCTCTCTGTCAAACATTGATTCTTCAGCTATCGCTCAAAAGTAGTCCACGAGTTATTTATAATATCATTGCGGCTACCCGCTTACAATTGCCCATTTCGTGGAGATCCATCTTGACCTTCCTCTCGAACAACTCATTTTCCTGCAAAAATAATTTAAAAAGAAATCAGGGTCCTTGCGAACCATCCCCTAACTCTTTTTCTCTCTCTTTCCTTCAAAATCATCACCGCGTTCCCACACACCTTCACTGATTGGATAGCCGTATTGCTTTAGAAAGCGGAATAATATAGCTTTCTCTCTCTCTCGCTCTCTCTATCTAACTCTCTCCCTCTCTCTATCCCTATCCCCCTATCTTCCTCTCTTTCTCTCCTCTCGCCTGACCGGGACTGTCCTTACTCGTTACGAGTGGCTTTTGTTTGTTCACACCCTCGCTCTCTCTTCCTCTCTTTCTTCTTCCATATTCTCTTGAAACTCTTCACCTTGCACTCGGACTCATTGACAACGGGCCGTCTTTTGAGGTGTTCGTCTACTTTTCTCTGAATCTCTTTCCCTTATTAATTTGAGCATTGATTCTCCTTCTTCCCTAACTCGTTCATCCTCTTTCTCTCTCTCTCTCTCTCTCTCTCTCTCTCTCTCTCTACTGCTCTCGACTCATCATTGAGGGAGAGCACCTTGTTCCCATCCTTAGGCACGCTCTACTGCTGCCGCCGAAAATTCAGAAAAGGGCAAGAAACATGCAGAGAGAGAAAGAAAAGAGCGAGAGAGCGGAAGAGAAAAAGAGTGCGGAACGGATGCCGTGAAGGCCGTCGAGAGGAAGAAGAAAGAAGAAATGCAGGAAGAAAGAGGGGAAGCAAAGAAACGGCTAGAGAAAGAGATAAGACGAGGAGCAGTGGCAGATGCAGAGGAACTGGCTGAGTGCCGCTCAGGTAAGAGAATGAGAGAGAGAGAAAGAGAGAGAGAGAGAAGGGTGAAGAAGAGAGCGTGAGAGCAATAGCGGTAAGCAGGCCGTACTTGCTTACTCATACCTGAAAACTCGTCTTTCTTCTCTTCCCAGCCCACTACACTCTCGCAACCTTTCCGTTACGACAAGGTGGGAGTACGGTATGCCGGTTTCCATATCATTGCCTGCGCCTGTCCGAGTCAGAGGGTATCTTCTCCATTCCGTGCTTATTTTGCCCTTCTGCTTCAGTAAGCCGTCCATTTGTCATATTATTTTTCCTCTAGTAAAAAATGCAACCCCTTTCATTCCCGAGTCCTTACTTCTCTATGAGATCCTACCGTTTCTCTCTATCCCTCCTGCTCTTCTCTTTCTCCCTCAGACTCTTCCAATCTCCATTTCCTCTTTCCATACCCCGTGGGCGATACGCTCGAATTATCTCTGCTCCGATTAACACGACTGTACATTCATGTCGAAGTGCACTGTACTCTCATTGCGAAGTGGTGCATTAAGCGAATTCACTCACCAAGTTGACTTCCTCTTTCTGCAATTCTTCCTCTTTACTCTCTGGGCATCATCATAAATGTACAAAATCTCTGTATAATCTCAATCTGTATTTCGCGTATTCACTCCATACATATGTATGTACGTCGCTATTTCATTCTCGCTTTAATATCCACTTTCTCCTTCATTTCGTCTAACACTCTCTCTCTCACTCTCCCTTTCTCTGTCGCTTGTTCTCTTTGTTTCTTTGTCTCTCTCGCTCTCGCTCTCTCTCTCTCTCTCTCTCTCTCTCTGTCTCTCTCCATTTGTTCATCTGTTTCTCTCTCACCTCTCCGCTACCTCGTCGCCGTGCTCTTCCTAGTTCTGCATGAATTCGTGCAGAAACGGCCTCAAATCGGAAGTTTCAACGCTTCACGTCCTCACAATAAGAATTCCGTCATCGCCTATTGTAAAATCGGAAATCGGAGAGGAAGAGGGGGATTTAGTGGATGATTCGACAAAAGATTGCACAGAGATAGAGAGAGAGATTCAGTAGCGAGATTGAGTGTTAGAAGAGGGGTAGACAGAGAGAGAGAGAGAGTGTGCGTGAGAAAGAGAGAGGGAGAGACAGAGAGAGAGAGTGAGAATGAGAGAGAGACAGAGAGAGAGAGAGATAGATAAAGAGAGATGAAATCCGCTTAGCAGCGGTCTGATTGTATCTGCGATGGTGTCAAGTGGGCGGAGAACAATCTTGTCTCTTCTCCTTTTTAACAGGTAATCGAGCGAGACTCTTATTATCATGTTCTTCCGTTTCATTTTCATACCTCCTCAGTATCTGAAAGATGCCTTCCTGCTTATGCCTTTCTTTTTAAATTCAAATTTTAGTGATGGGCACTTTTAACTCGACGGCTTTCTCCTTTCTCATGGTCAGGAATGTTCTATTGCTGGAATCGTTCATATTGGAATTATTCATATCGCATGTGAATGCATAATCACGCGCGTTTGCGAAACAAAAAAATATTTTAATGTCAACTATGTACTTGATTCGGTATTCGTTTAGGTCGTGAAAAATACAGCCTTTAGTCCTGGTCTGCGCGCGGCTTCTTTGTGTTTTAGCCTCACTTACCATGAGCAGGATATATCACATCACATCATTCTTTAAAGCAACTACACTTTGTAGCTTTATCAAGAGGTCGTTTTTTTTCAGTCTGACAGTTCTTCGGACTCATTATCTCTCGCTCTCTCTCTCTCTCTCTCTGTCTCTATCTCTGCCTCTCTCTCTCTCTCTCTCTCTGTTCTGTCTCGTTCCCTCTTGATGGCCTTGCTAGCGAGAGCGGCGGAAGTATTCAAACAAATTGTTGTAGCGCTGAAGCAAGTAAAAGTGACGGTAAGTGGAGCGATGATGGCAAGAGCAAGACCGGTAGGCAAGCTCAAGCTTTTGAATATGAGAGACTGAGAAGAGAGAGACACAGAGAGAGACAAAGAAAGAGAGAGAGATAGAGAGAGAGATCATTGATGGACCTGAGAGAGAGAGGATACTAGAGAGACAGAAATGGAAATAGATTTAAGAAAAGAAAGACAGTATGGCGCTACAGAAAACGGTACCTGTTCAGTTCGAGTTGTTGTGTGCGGCACTGCGAGTATTGAAGACATAGAGAGAGAGAGAGAGATAGTGAGAGAGAGAATTGCGGTAGACAGGGTGATGATGGCTTGGCTGGGCGGGAAAGTGACTGGCGGAAATGTGGAGTTGCCAAGTTGCCTTACTGTCAGCGAATTCTTTCTCCCACTTTCTCCCACTCTCTCTCTCTATCTTTCTCTCCTTCTGCGTCATCTCTCTCTCTCTCTCTCTCTCTCTCTCTCTCTGTCTTTCTCTTTCTCTTGCTCATTCCGCATTGATGATTATTCTATTTGATGACTTGATTATTGCAGAACAAAGTTGTTCTGTATCGAGCATACTTCTACAAAGCTGAATGATTTTGTTCTAAAGTTCGGCAAATGGATCCGCGCCTCTTCGGACTGCCTTTCCTGTTTGGCGGGAGCCGGCCTCAGGCACTCTCCTCGTGGCTGCACTCTCAGCAGCAACACCGACTTCAGCTATTCCATTCACTGACCGCGGCCGCCGCCGTGGCAGTCGAGGAGACCACGAGAGAGAAGCATAAGGTAGGGGGGAGAAAGGGCTCTAAGAAGATTCCGCGGAGGGGGTCAGAAGCATTCGATTCCGGGCAAGAGAAAAGAGCCCTATGATCTTAACATTATCTGAATAATATCGTCACTTTGACATCCCGAGAGAAAATGTTTTTTTCAAGCTCACTATTGACTTATTGAATTGATAAATAAATTCAGCAAACAAATGTTTTTTAGCCGCTGAATTTTCGTCTGGCTTTTTAGACCTGCGCTAGCAGTCAATTTCTGGTGGAGCGACTGCTTGGAACTGCCGCTTCTTCTACAGAACACGCGGCGGCGCAGAACAATTCGGAGGAAGAGGAAGAGGACGAGACGAGGAAGAGCGCCGACGAAGAACAGCGACCTAAAATGGAGAAGGAAACTGAGCAGGAACAACAGCATCCGCTTGCCGAGCGACTCCTCCTCGCTTCTTCCGCCAAGTTCTCCGCCGCCCTCCCTCTCCCGACGCTCTTTCCCCCGACGCCCACGGCCGCCAGCTTGATTCCGCCACCCTTACCGGCGGTTCATTCAAAATATTTCATCCCTTCGTACCACAATTTGAGAGAATAATTAAGTATACTCCTTTTTCAAAGAAGATCTACTGGATGAGTTGTAGGCTCCTTTAAAGGTTCTCTCCCTGCCTCGCGTCGAGTGGGTGAACGGCGGGTACGGGCTGAAGAATCCGCTGGCGGGAGTGGCGGCGGCCGGAGTCGACGAGGTGGACGAGCCGGAGTCGGAGTCGCTGGCAGCTCCGGCCGACTCCGCCCACGAACGACGCGGCAACTACGTCTGCCGCATCTGCGGGAAGGTGCGCTTGTAGAATTTGCCCGAGAATCAGCTGTCACAATATGTTTCGAAGAAGAACAAAAAGTAGTGGATGGGTATGCATTGCTATGCACATAAACAGAAATTCATCATGAATTCTGAAAATATATATTTTTTTTTGTCCTACGACATATGTATGTATATTGTAAAATCATAAGAATATTAGTTTCTCGAGCTAATTCAGATCAAAGTTTGAAAATATAAAGATCAGTATTTACGATTAAAATATGTAGAGAAAAATCGCTAATTTCAATGTATTTTGTATGGACACAACAATCGCACGCGTTTAGCCTTTGCCGCCGTAGTAAAGTGTCGCATTTTTTGCGGGAGAACTCTTGCGGGGATTCCCTTACGGGGGAGCGTAATGTCTCCGAGATATACCCCCCCCTCCTCCCAGCCGGCAGCATCTTGCCAATATTTAAATCTACGAGGCAGAACTTGCCGTGCGGAGTAAATTTGCAATGCTATTTCACAACAAGACCAACTGTTTAAGATATGTTAGTTTATCTACAGCATCGATACATCACAATTACTACGACACATTTACACGCTGCGGGCTCCAGATTGATTAGGGGGAGACAGACAGACAGTTGGGGTTGCTGGAATCGGCTTCCGGCTCTCAGTCTTTCCACTCGCTATCTCGTGCTCTCCTCTTTTATATCAAAGTCCGGCAGCGGCTCTGAAATCAGGCATCGTTATAAAAAAACGTTAAAAAAACGTAAATAAACGTAAATCTGACTAACTCGATCCTTTACAGGCAATTTGCGGGGCAGATCAAAGCGCACTCGTACTGATTTGAAGAATATTCGGAATTTGTTAGCTACATATAAGTCCTGGAAAACAAATCAAGCCGGATATGAACAATGTCACTCATCGTTTGAAATGCTTCTGTCCTCCCTGTCCTCCCCCCCCCCCCAAAGCGACACTCTACTACGGCGACTGGTGCACTGGTGTATCGAAAATCCCTGTTTCGAATAAGCAGTAGAATCCAGTTCTTCAAAAGAATTGTGATATTTTTCTCTTCCATCCATTAAGAGTCTTCGCGCTAAATGTTAACGTATTTTCTCCAATTTATAAAATAATAAAAATTAGTATTTTTGAACATTTTCTTGCCACAGAAGTTCTCGCTGGCGCGCCTTCTGAACCGACACACAAAGTGCCACTCTGACCTGAAGCGATACCTTTGCACCTTCTGTGGCAAGGGCTTCAACGACACCTTCGACCTCAAAAGGCACACCCGGACGCACACCGGTACTTAAATACTATATTTAATTTATATATATAATTTGTGTTATGTCATGCATATTTGTCACAGACCAATCACAACTGACTGAGTGTTACCTATGGCTTGAGAATTACCGTAATCCGTATTTCTCTCGACCTCATTCTCTCGCTCTCACTCTATCACTCTCACACCCTCACCCTCTTTTGCGCTCCCTCGCCCCCTCCTTCCTTCCGTTGCTGCTCTCAGATACGCGTACGCTTCAGCAGCTGCCGGCCGCGCCGGTTGGCTGCCTCTACGTACCCTGCACGCTTTAGAGAGGAAGAGTGAGAGAGAAAGATCGAGAGAGAAAGAACGAGAGAGAGAGAGAATGAGGGAGAGAGAAAGGAGCAGAGAGAAAGACAGAAACTAGGAAAGCGCAGATGATTGGTTTTGAATTCATTTGCATCTCAAACTTGGCTGACTCTCTTCCTTCCTCGACAATCTCTCGCTCTCTCTCTCCCTCTCTCTCTCTCAGTATGCGTCTCTCTTCTCTCTTCCTTCTCTCTCACTCTCCCTCTCTCTCCACCCTCTCTGTCTCTCTCTTTCTTGTTTCTCTTCCCTCTCTCGCCAAACCACGCTCTCTCTCGCTGTCAGACTCTCACTGTTCGAACTGAGGCGCGTGGCCAGGGCACACAGGACCGGTCCCAGTTGCGGAAGACACCATCCGCCTTCCTTTCCCATTCCCTTTCGCTGTCTCTCTTTCCCACTCTCTCTCTCTCTACATCTTCAAGTCTCACTTTTCCTTTTCGAACTCTTTTCTAAATCTCTTCATTTCCCTTCCTCACTTGCCGCGTCTCTTTTCTCCATTTGGCAAATACATATTTGCTTTAAAGTCAAAAGAATGGGTTGATTCTGATGGTGCTCCTTCCAGGCGTGCGTCCCTACAAATGCGAGTGCTGCGACAAGTCCTTCACTCAGCGTTGCTCGCTCGAGTCTCATCTCAGGAAGGTCGCTCCATTTCAGAGCAATCGCTTCACTTTTAAATCTTCGAAATTCTTTCTGTTTCTGTCCATTTTTTCGGACACTCCCACTTTTGCTCTCTCCCAATGCTCATTGCATAGAAGCAGGCTTTCCAGGAAACTTATCTCCTTTTTAGGTCCATGGCGTCAATCACAACTACGCACACAAAGAGCGACGGAGCAAGGTTGCTGTTTCTTCCTTGTTTATTTTCATTGACTAATGAAGCAACGCGGTCGTGCTGTCACGTGCTGATCTTACCTCTTGCTAAAGGTGTTCGTGTGCGAAGAGTGCGGCTACACGTCGACGGTCTTCGACGAGTACGTCGTGCATCTTCACCGAACTCATCCGCTCTCGGCGGCGCTGCTTAAGCTCTCCTCGGCGGGCGCGGCAGCGACCACAAATGGCGCTACTTCCGCACGAAAATGTGACTTTATCATTTATCATTCGCTTTGAAAAAAAACCAATCACATCATTCAAGGAGGACGACAGCTGAAAAATGATGAACGCAGGTTGTTGCTGTGTTCACCATTGGAGTATGCAAAATCATTCCCGCGTGGTCTTTCACACGTCTCACAAATCCAATGAGTGAAAATAAGAGTGTGAAGGGAAGCGGGAATTTGGAATCTCCCATAATATTTCGGTGATCGCCTTCTTTAAATGCGAAATAAAACTTGAATACTAAAAATTAATAATAAGAGGGAGATAATTTTTGCAGCAAGCACGTCAAGAACGCGACGCGTCTCCGGCACCTCCGCCACGGGCGTCGCCTCTGCTGCCGCTCTTCCCTCTTCTTCCATTTCGCATGCCTCGTCGCGAGTCTCCACCGGCTCAGTGTGAAGATGCACGAAAATTACAAAAGAAGAGATAATCTAGAATCGCTATATAATCAATGGTCTAATGATGAACTATCACCATCATCAGCTTGTGATAGCTTCTGTGCTTTTGGATATACATATGTGTGTGGATATTTGCAAGTGTTGACGGTGAATGAGACAGACATAGTATGTTTAATGGCCATGTTCATGTGCCTTTACCACTTCTTGTCCAATGAAATACATTACTTCTAGCTGCCTACACATAAAATCTGAAGGTGATATTTATGTTATTCTCCATGTTACATCCTTCTGTGTATAACACGCTTCCTTGCCAGGGCATCATGCCCTGGGTACATACAAACGTTCTTCTTCTTTCAGTACCTTACGGCATATCGAGAATTCTCATACTTTAATAGATTAATGATCGATCTGTGGTTTAAAAAATGAATTATATACATACTTACAAGTACACACAAGTAACAGTTACACCTTCAATGGCTTGTCATGTCTAAAGCTACTTTACGCTGTCTTCTTTTCGATTTTTCCGTTGTCTTCGCTATTAGTGATTATATTCTATTCCTTGAAAATACAATATGACTGTAGATAGAATTTCGGTAACACGGAAGTGATTCCAAATTTTCTATCATTTACTTATCCGGCCAAATTCAATTGATGCTGCTCTGGCTAGTCCGACGTCTTTAATCGTGATTGATCTTTTATCCGTGAAATATGTACATTATTTTAGCAGAATGTACTAATGAAAAATCGATGCTACTCGAAAAGGTTTTTATGCATATTGTTATATATTAAAATACATCATGGTGCGTTCTTGGAAAAAAAGAGTTAATATTTCATTTCATTTTAATGGTATGAGTTTCTAGTTCAAAAAATTGCGCATGTCACGTTAGTCTATTTTTGTTCCGCAGTTGTACATCGTAAACATAATTTCATGTTAAAACACGTTTATCTGTTCACATAGCACATTAAGAAGAACAAGTATATTGGATAAAAGTTTAAATTATTAAATAATTAAGTTAAATCTTTAAAAAAAAGAACAAAATGATATGGACGGCGATGGCTTGGGCTGGCAACATGAAATGAATCTTGTGTCCTATCGATAATTGTGTTGTGGTGCATCTAGTGCGTGCGATGAGTGTGTCTTTCTTATCTTTATCATAACTCAGAATTAGAATTCCTCGTCGGCTGCGTGAGAGGCGTTGCTGGCGAGTAGTTGTTGAGGTGATCGCGTGCATTCAAAGAAGTCTCAAGTCAAATACTTAACAGCGGAAATACGAATTAATACGAAATGTTTATATTCATGCATATCCACAAGATCCGAAAAAAAAATGCAAACATCCGAAAAATATAAGTTTTTACTTAAACAAGAATGTGGCGAGAAAAGATTTACTTTTAGTTTCTTGTTGTTGTTCAGCCCCCGAGAAATGCTGCCTGCTGCTGCGCCGGCTATCGAATGAGACCTGGACAGCATCAATCTTTAAAGGAGAAACACTCATGCTTCAATTTCGCGCCTTTTGTCTGACTAAAAAAAAGCATGTTATTTAGAGGGGCGCGTCATGAAGATTCAAATAGATTACGATTGAATTTCGCGCTCCATTAAGACAGATGTAAAATAAAATAAGTAGAAAAAAAGGGGAAATTTATGTCGCTTTTTTCCTAAGTGCAGAAGGGAAACGCTTCGTGTCAAAAGTCCACTCGAGAGAAAACCCCCATTTTTCGGGAGGGAAAACCTCGGGAACCCTACCTGCATTCACGCCTCAGCAGCTGCGCTTGTCGCAGCGAGCGGAGCCACATCTTCAGCCGCTCGGCTACACCGTGATTAGCATAACAGAGGATCACCGCAACTGCGAGGCCCTGAAGAGAGAAAGAGAGAGAAAGAGAGAGAGAGAGAGACAACAGACAGGGAAAGTGAGAGAAGAATCTGTGAGAGAGATTAATTGTAAGAAAGAGGTCGAGAGAGAGAGAGACGGAGAGAAAAGATGGAGATACATATGTACATATGTATGTACCTCTCAAGTTCCCTACCTGGAGTCCATCCAAGGCAATGTTGATTAACTGATGAGCTGAGTTGCTCTCGATACGAATAATTGTGAAGAGAAGATGTAGACCGAACACTGGCACAAGCATACTAGCGGCGCGCACTGCCTTCCTGGAGGGAGGGAGGGAGGGAGGGAGAGAGGGAGAGAGAGAATGAGAGATACGGAGTGAGAGATAGAGAGAGAACGAGAGAGTGAAAGAGATGTAAGGAGAGGACGAAGGGATGTAGAGAAAAGAGTGAGAGAGAGCGGTGAGAAAACACAGACCGATAGACTCAGGGAGAGAAAGAGAGTAACTCTTAAAGTTACGGTCAGATTACACTCATTTGAATAATTAATTGGAAATATGGGACATTTTTCCGCCATTTCTCGGATGCTGACTTGTATGACATGGGCTCGAGATGCGGATTGTAGCGCAGCTTCTTGATCAGCACGCAGAGAATCGCCGCGACGAGCACAAAGTTCGTCTGGGAAAAGATAAGAAAAAAATCCTATCGTTTTTTAGCAAGCATCCTTTATTTTGAGCCTTTTTTGCGCATTTTTCAATATTCAGTACGTTAATCACAATTATGTTTTGTTTAAATGCATACATAACATGCTGATCAGAAACGTGGAGCTTGAAATAATTAATTAATTTTTGTTGGTTGAAATATTATAAATTGGACAGTCAGATTATTATTATTATTAGGCAATGTGCGCCTACCATAAGGCAGAGTAAGCCGGGCGCAAGGATGATGGCTTCGATGGCTGCCTCCGCGTTTGGCACCCAGCACGTCTCGTTGTCGTGCGTCAGACGAAGGTAGGCGTAGATCACAGTTATCGCGAGAGGAACACATGAAGAGAGAGAGAGAGAGAGAGATCATGAGAACGAGAGAGAGAGAGAGAGAGATGAAGAGAGAGAGAGATCACAATAGAGAGAAGAGCGAGAGAGAGAAGGATGAAGAGAGAGAGCGAGATGAAGAGAGAGAGAGAGAAAGAGAGAGAGAGAGAGAGAGAGAGAGAGAGAGAGAGAGAGAAAGAAAGAAGACGGCTCAGAGTCGGTAGGAAAGAGAAAGGATTTATTGAGAACGATGCTGCTAAGACAACTGATCTGCTATGAAAGTGCAAACACTCATTGGCGAAATATACCAATGAATATTTTTAGCTATCGATTGCATGTGGAACTATTGCTATTTGTGTGGAAACGGGATAGTTTTGCAGGAGATTTACAACTAAAAAGTTCAATTAAGCGATACTTTCTCCAAGTTTATACTCTGTTTTATTCTGTTATGCAGAATGACTGCTGACTAGGGAATTTGCTTTATTTTTATAAAGATTATTTCATACCCCAGCAGACGAGTTTGTAGCGGGCGATACTCTCATTATCAATGGCGAACTGCGAGAACAGAAGACGGAAGAGGTAGACTCCCTCGGCAAGCATCCACGAGTACGTTGCCAGACGGGCGAAGCGCAGCTGAATCGTGAACAGCACCCGGCACGAGAGCTAAGGGAATCAGGGTAGAGAGAGCCACGAGAGCTAAGGGAATCAGGGTAGAGAGAGGCACGAGAGCTAAGGGAATCAGGGTAGAGAGAGCCACGAGAGCTAAGGGAATCAGGGTAGAGAGAGGCACGAGAGCTAAGGGAATCAGGGTAGAGAGAGGCACGAGAGCTAAGGGAATCAGGGTAGAGAGAGCCACGAGAGCTAAGGGAATCAGGGTAGAGAGAGGCACGAGAGCTAAGGGAATCAGGGTAGAGAGAGGCACGAGAGCTAAGGGAATCAGGGTAGAGAGAGGCACGAGAGCTAAGGGAATCAGGGTAGAGAGAGGCACGAGAGCTAAGGGAATCAGGGTACAGCTAAGGGAATCAGGGTAGAGAGAGCCACGAGAGCTAAGGGAATCAGGGTAGAGAGAGGCACGAGAGCTAAGGGAATCAGGGTAGAGAGAGGCACGAGAGCTAAGGGAATCAGGGTAGAGAGAGGCACGAGAGCTAAGGGAATCAGGGTAGAGAGAGGCACGAGAGCTAAGTGAATCAGGGTAGAGAGAGGCACGAGAGCTAAGGGAATCAGGGTAGAGAGAGCCACGAGAGCTAAGAGAATCAGGGTAGCGAGAGCCACGAGAGCTAAGGGAATCAGGGTAGAGAGAGGCACGAGAGCTAAGGGAATCAGGGTAGAGAGAGGCACGAGAGCTAAGGGAATCAGGGTAGAGAGAGGCACGAGAGCTAAGGGAATCAGGGTAGAGAGAGGCACGAGAGCTAAGGGAATCAGGGTAGAGAGAGCCACGAGAGCTAAGAGAATCAGGGTAGCGAGAGCCAACACGGTCAGTAATACATTTGTCATTCTTCCTAGACTTTTTTGCTGGTAGAAATTCTGTAATGTTAAAGAGGAAATGAAAGAGCGAAACAGTAATTAATAGTACGTGATTCGTGAGGAACAGCGCCTCGCCGGGCGCGCCGTCAACGATGAAGAAGATCGTGTTGAAGACGTAGGAGACGGACACGAGGAGGAAGGAGAGGAGCAGCTGCTGGTGGATCACGAACACAGACTGGGCACGGAGACTTCTGGAGAGAGAGAGAGAGAGAGAGAAAGAGAGAGAATCAGGGACAGAGAGAATGAGGGAGAGAATAGGAGTGGGAGAGAGCATGAGGGAGAGAGAGAGAGAGAAATAAAGAGGGAGAAAGACATAGAGGGAGAAAGACAGAGGGATTGAGAAAGAAAGGAAGACAGTGATCGAGAGAGAGAGGTAGATAGAAAGAAAGAGAGAGAGAGAGAGAGAGAGACAGACAGATAGTTAGTTAAGTGACATAATAAATTTTTTTTCTGGTATTCGCTGAAAATGTAGTTTATAAAAGTTTGTTTTAAATTAGTTTCTCATTTTTCTCCTAATTTAAAGGAGGTATCAGAGGAATAATTAACCTATGTTTTGTTTTATGTGGATATGTTTATCTTGGCGTAAAACATATATCCTGAAAGTTTGAGCGAATTTCTTTCGCTACATTCTGAGCAATAGTAACGTGAAAACTGGTGGGTAGAGAATTAGCTACGGTAGGTCATAGCCGCCCTCCTATTTCACATGCTCTCTCGACCGAGCGACAGGCAACTTTATGAGCGCGCGCATTCAAACTGATTCTCTAGCGCTACTGTATAATGATTCGCCGGATACTTCCTTTAATTTACGATTTTTCTTTCTCAGTTAATGACGATTTTTGAACTCTCCTCGACTGTTGGCTATTCTTGAAGTGACCTGAAAGAGGAGATGATGACGAGAGCGGGAAGGACGGCGCAGATGCTCATCGAGTTCGCCACGATACCAACGGTATGCTTCAGCTGCGCCCAGGTGCCGAGCTGGAGAGAGAGGGAGTGAGAGAGCGAGAGAGACAGAGAGGGAGTGAGAGAGCGAGAGAGACAGAGAGGGAGTGAGAGAACGAGAGAGAGAGAGAAAGTGAGAGAGCGAGAGAGAGAGAGAAAATGAGACTGCGAAAGAGACGAGGAGGAAGACAGAGAGAGAGAGGAGGAGAGAACAAAAGAGTAGATGAATGATGACCTCCTCGGCATGGCACTTTTTGTAGTCGGTCCACTCCTTATCGTCATCATGGAAGTGTTTCTGCCACCCCGTGGACGTGCACTCCTTGCGGACGTCTGAAACAGCGGATTTTACAGGTAAAATGTGTGCTTTTCTGCTGAACATCGTGAGGTTTCCGAATGACTCTGCCCCTCGCACTCTCATTCACGCGTGCTATTTCCACGCGGCAGGGCGAGAATGAGAGCGCCAGCTCAGGGTGAACGCGGCTTTAGATATATACTTTAGATATATATGAACTGCATTAGTTCTTTGTCAGTGTGATTTTCCTCCTTCAAAGAATGGAAACTTTCAAAAAAGATTATTTAAAAAATGTAGTAGTAATATTATTAATGTAAGCAATCTTGTTGTTAATAGCTAATTGTAAGCAAGAGCTCACGCTGTCCCTCGTGAAGGCGAAGGCGATCTCCGTAGATGTAAGGTGGGCACGTGGCGTGTAGCACCTTTATATTCGTTTTATCATCTTTTCAGGGTTGTTAAAATTTTTCGCTTTTATCAATTATTAAATGCAAATTAAAAAACTTCATCGAACTATTACCTTTTAGTTATTATTTTCGAAATAAATCAAAATAACCTGCGGTTCTTGCGAAGCAGCAAAACACATCCATCCGTCCCATGTTGCAGGGCATGCTTAATGCATTTATTTATTTATTTATTTACTATTTACTTACAATAAAAAATAGTTTTTCTAAAAAAAATTTCTATTCTCGAATAAAAATAAATAAAACATTACAAGTAGAGTACTAACCTACACTAAAACCGTTTTTCCTCAGAAAGATAAATAAAAAAGTGTAATTTCCCGCTGCATCATGGGCCCATAAAAGTTTTAATAGAGCTGTTTTACGATGAAATTTGTTTTTTTTCCCGTTCTTTGTTAATTCTACTTTTCTCTTCCATCGTGTTTTTCCTTGGTGAGAATTGAATTTGCGTTCCAACATTGGTAATTAGACTCTTTCAGTTACTTTTACTGGTCTCCCTTTCTATCTCTCTCTCTCTTTCTCTCTCTCTTTTTCTTAATCCTGCCTTCTCTCTCGCTCAATTCAACTCGTTCATTCGATATCATCAACCTCTCCCTATCTCTATCTCTCTCTCTTTCCCGCTCTCTCTCCATCTTCAGATGATCGTCAAACTTTTATGCCCGGCTTTAAAATGTTGCGGCCGAGATGGAAGAAGAAGCTCGTGTGCATCATGGAATGTCATTAAGCATGAGGCACGCGAGATGAAGTGTCATTCTGAGGCAGCCGCTTCACCTTCCTCCCAATTTCCCTTGAGGCTGCCCGTCGGGCTAATCTGATTTAGAGGGAGGTGGAAGGAAGGCCGTGGTGGAGCCCGAACTGGATCACGAGCCCTCCATCCCCCTTTTTCATGACTCTGATGGTGAGGATGACGGAACAAAGACTCTCCTGACTCATTCCATTTCTTTTCCTGGTTTGATGGTCCCTTGCAATTTCCTTCAACGTTCGCTCAAGGCAAACGAAGGAAGAAGAAGCCAATTCATCAAAACACCTCTGCTTCTTCTTCAAGAAGAAGGTCGTTCTTCACAATCTATGCCCATTTGTAGCCTGCCAAGAATAGTGTTTTGAAGAGGATGCGAGAGAGAGAGCAAGAGAGAGAGAGCGAGAGAGTGAAGGAGATAAGGAGAGAAAGACGGAGGACAGAAACGGAAAGAGAATAGCGCTACATAGTTACATAAACTAGTCACAAGACTCCCTGCATAACAAGAGACGGCGATTTAGTACGAGTAGTATAGGTATTATTCAACCATACCTTCAGGTCGTTCTTTGTCAGCCTCGTTCTCGCTCTCTCTCTCTCTCTCTCTCTCTCTCTCTCTTCCTATATTGCTTTCTCACTCCCCCGTCTCTTGTCCACAGGCTTGAGAGACCGTTGGTCAACAAACGAATGGGAAGGCTCTGTCTTCTTTTTCTGCCAAGTTCAACCAAGGATTCGAAGAAATAAAGACAGAAGTAAGACGTCTTTTGTCATATTATAATTAGTTTGCTGGAAAGCATCCTCATGCCCTGAAGCTCAATTCGCCAGCCCCCCTCGCACCTTTTTATTTTTATCCTGCAATGTTTTTTTTTCAAATGAAACGTCACTGTAAAATGTCGTTACATCATTAAACTTGATGTATGAATAAATAAATAAACCTATCCACTCCCCGTAAAATATGTCTTATCTTATTTGCCTATCTTTTGCAGAGTATCCGTTGTCTCTACCCGTGGCTGGCGGAGTGGGCGCCTCCACGTCCGGCGCGAGAACACGCGCGCAGCATGCCGCGGCGGCCTCGCAGCATTGCGTGACGAGACTGGCGAAGAGCGGGGGCAGGGGCGGCGTGACTTGCAGCGTCGACAGAGGCCTCACTGAAGACCTGAAATCTTCGTTTTTTCTTCATCTCTAATGTTATTTTGACAAAATTCTGTTCTTCATTATTTTATTTTCAATTTATTTATGTATGTGTGTAAATCACACATCTATTCTAATCTAAACATTTTATCACTTTTATATCCTTAGATTGATCGATCATGACAATTTCATCAAATAACTAAACGTCTTATGCTTTGCCTTGCGATGAAATAATCAGAACTGACTTAATAACTCTTTCTAATGGTAAGAAAATTCTGGCAATTTTTAATGATTGGTAAAAACCCTTATTAAATCATATTTATTACATGTAATAATGTTTTTGCTTGTCTGAATAATTGTTCATAGGACTATTTTTTTTAACGTTTTTTTATATGTACTTTTCTGAAACAAAAATTTCTTGTTTAAAGTTTCCGACCTGGAACTGGAATTTGAGGAAATGCAATCATAAAAGCACAGATGATTAACGCGATCCGTTTGCGGCAAAGCTTCCGAATACCCCGAACCTCGCTTCGGGATCCCCTGGCAATACCCCCAATGCTCCCCAGCGCCCTGTCGCCAAAATATGCTCATTTTGTAATCTCATTTCATTTCATTTAGCTCCAGCACTCTGAACTCCGGGGCTAATGCTAACGCTAACATAACCTTTTTTCGCATCAACACTCCTGCTAAGACGATTTTGCTTCTCCTTCCCTCCCTCCCTCCCTCCCTCCCGCCCTCCCTCACTCTTTTTCTCTCTCTCTCTCTCTCTCTCTCTAAATATAATATGCAGAAAAATTTTATTTCGATCAAGCGTACCATGGATGGTATTCAAAAGTAGAAAACGAACGTCAAATTTATGTTTCCCCGTCTTAAACAACCTAATGGCACAGTTTTCAGAACATAAGTTCCATTGGTACCAGCTTTCGCAGAACAGCTCAAAATAGGCTTATCCTGTCGCCGATTTTTTTTCGACATATCAAGTTTTCTGAAAAATATACAGGTTTTGCATTTTCATCGAACTATATATTATGTAAAATTCTCTGTTCTTTCGAATGGTTACGACTTTTTTGGTAATCCGATTCACAAATGACCTGATAGATGGCTTCGAAGGAGTTTTCATACAGTTATTTCGCCCTCTAGGCTCGTAAAAATGAAATTTCTTGACTTACTTTTGAGTGGTATATCATGAAAGAACTTCAAAGAATCCTGGAATACCCATTATTGGGTGCTAGATGTTTCAAAAGAACTAATTTGAAATAATTGCCAAAAAATATTCAGTAACACCAGAATTTGGCCAAAAACACAAAAAGTCAATTTTAAGCCTTTAGACTAATTTCTTTTGCATACAAAGTATATAAAATTTTAAAGAAGATAAAAAATTACATCGAATGGACTACTCCGTTTTAAAATTGATGAAGTTTGAAAGAAAATATGGTTTGTAGCCAAAGCCGAAATTTTCTCAGAAACCCATATTCAAATGCAGATACCCAAAAAAAAAAGTATCCGAGATTTTTCGTCGTAGAGACATATTATATGTATTTTTTCCTGCTCTTTCTTATGGATGATTCAGTTTTTTGAAATGCTAATTTAAAAAAAAGCTATTGCTTGAAAACCAGTTTTAAAAAAATTGAATTGACCAAAAGTCATAAAAATTTTAATTTTTCGAAAATGGTCATCTTCGATTTTTTTGTGTAGTTTTCGACAAGGAATCGAACAGTGAAAAGGATATTGAGAAATATTAAGTATAACGTTAGATATGGTCATCCAAATTTTATGAACATTACGACTTATATCTAAGTGAAAAAAAATTTTCTAAACTTTCTGACCGCCTAGATTTCGTTATGAACAAGGGATACATCCCTCATAAAGTTTTCAAAGTAAAAGAAAACAAAAATTCCTCAGGGCAGACGCTCCTTGATCATTACAGAGAGGCTCTCTTAATGCTAATAAAAATGAGTTATCTAATGCAATCGTCTTTCCTGGCCATCATTATATCGCTTGAGCATTTGAATCCCACTTCCACCGCGAATATCTACAAATGTATGTACACACATAAATATTTATGGAATCAAGACAGATATCTTGTTTCTACCCATCCAAAAATACATATAAAAAAGTGCATATATTATATTATATCCATTATTGTCATTTTTCAACAACATTTTTAAGATAGAATAAAAATAAAAATAAAAGTTTTTTAATTGCCCATTTCATTGCTGCATTAGCCTCCTCACCAGACGTAGACAATGTATGTTTACTCAAATATGATTGGCAGAGTCTGTTCTGTTGCCAATATCAATCCGCTCTCCCGTCGGCTCATTTCCGCTCCGTCTCCCGGCTCCCTTTCAAATAGGCAGCTGCCGTCAGAGGACGGCCAAGGTAGACAGACAAACATCTTCCCAAAGTACAGCCCCCACCAAGCGCACCTCCCATCGCAATGCTTCTGGCCCTCTCATCTCACCCTCTCCTATCATTCTCACTTTCACTCTCTCGAGAAGAGAGTAATGAAACTTTTCTGGTAAGTTCGAACCCCCCCCCCCGAACAAATTTTAGCTTGCCTTCCACAAGAGACACACGAACACTTTTACACTCTTCCCCACGGAAATCCAATGCTTCGCTAGTGCATTTTGTTGTTGTTCTTCTTTCTTTTCATCTCTGTTGGCATGTAACTCGGCCAGTCTCGGTTGTCATCTTTCGGACGACGTCACCGGATTAATTCCCTGCACTTCACAAAATCTAAGAGGATTTGAGAATAATTGGCG
The DNA here is from genome assembly GCA_945643635.1 of Allodiplogaster sudhausi. Lineage (NCBI taxonomy): Eukaryota > Metazoa > Nematoda > Chromadorea > Rhabditida > Diplogasteridae > Allodiplogaster > Allodiplogaster sudhausi. The sequence continues at coordinate 1,494,459 of CALZFC010000062.1, read as the reverse complement.
GGAAGTTTGAAAAAATGGGGAGGATAGAGGAAGCGTGATTCCTTGAGGGTGGCCCGACAAGGCAAAAGACGTTCATCCTATTCTCGCAAGGAAAAGTGTGACATATAGATCGTAGAGAGAGAGAGAGAGAGAGAGAGAGAGAGAGAAACAGAAAGGATAGGGATGAGGTGAAGAAGACAGAGAAATTGATAGAGAACAGGAAAAGCAAAGGGGACCCATTAAACCGGTCAGAAAGACAGAGCTTACGACGCATGGCGAATGAAGCAATTGTTGAAGAATAGGACAAAATTGGAGAGAGAGAAAGTACGGGAGAGAGTGAGTGAGTAGGAGGGAGAGAAAGAAAGCGTGAGAGAGAGAGAAAAGTATCAGAGGATTCTGATGATAAATGTATGTGTCGAACTTGATAGGTAGCGAAGCTGTTGTTTTTTCCTTTGACAGCTTTTCCCTGCTTTTTTTTGTACATCTATAATGCCTGAGGAATTGAGGAGAAGAAAGAAAAACGACCAGTTCTGAAAATAAACGCCATAAATTATGGAGGTGGAGCTGGAATAATTGTAACAACTACATTTGTTATTGTAATTACCTTAACTAAACTTGTAAACAAAATTTATTCTTAAGGAGAAAAAACCCCACTTTCTGTCGCTTCATCTGAGTTCCTCTCTCTCTTTCTGTCTCTCTTTCTCTCTCTCGATCACTCTCTCTCAATCACTCTCTCTCTCTCTCTCTCGCTCGATCACTCTCTTTCCCTCTCTCTCTCACTTACAATTAATCTCTCTAATCATATGATCGTCACCGAAATCCTCTTTAGAGCCTCCACCGAATTCCCCCCCCCCCTTTACCTCTGACAATGAGCATGGCCAAAGGGAAAGACACTGACTAATGAGAGAAACAAAAGATAAAAGAGATAGAGAGAGGAAGAAAGAGACAGAAGCAGTGAGACAGAGAGAGAGAGAGAGAGAGAGAGAGTGAGAAAGATGGGGTGAGAAAGACCCTGAGAGAGAGAGAGATGGAGAGAGAATGTTTAAATATAATAGACTTAGAGAAAGCAAAGGAACGCTAAAAGTCTCTTCTGCGTCTCAGAGGCAGTAGAGCTCTTCTAACAATACCTCCTGGACTCACGTTATGATAGAGAAACTTTATTTTCTTCTCTTCACATTTCCCGTCTCTTTACTCTTACATATTTGCCTCCCCCCCCCTCTCCATCACTTTTTCCAGTGCTGATTTCTCGTTCTCTTTCTCACTTATGCAACAGCTCTCCATCTATCCCTTTATCTCTCTCTGTTTCAATCTACCTCTCTCTTTCTCTCCCTCTATCATCCTCTCTAACACAAAGAAGGCCGAGTGAAGCATGATACGCATCTGCCGGAAAGGGAGGCAGAACTTCCTGCATTCCAGAATAACAGAGAAGAAGTGGCTAGCGGATATAGAGTTTCAAGCAGAGAAGCGGGAAAGTGGGCGTATGGCGAGAGAGAAAAGGAGAAAGACAGCGAGAGAGAGAGAGGGAGAGAGAGAGAGAAGGGAAATAGGAAGAGAAAGCGAAAGAGAGACATATCAGTTCACAAGGAAGCAAAGTGCGAAGTCTCAGTTAAAAGGGCTCGAGGCAAGCATTAACCGGCTTATGCACATTCCAGAAGAGAGACTCAGCTAGAATATGCATAGCGTATTTGGTGTGCGGATTTCGATGTACAAAGCCGAGAGTTCGCTTTACGAATGCACAGGAATCCGGGTGAAACGTCAGTCACTGTCACGAAAGGGAACAAAAGAAGGCCCGTGCACTTCTGGCAAAGGTCGTGGAAGCAGAATAAGAGCTATACCGTATCTCGACGATACGGTAGAGCTTTTAAATGCGATTCTGAAAAGTGAAAGAAATATTCCGATTGAGTATAGGATGATAGTGTATGATGTTCTTTGTTGCAGTTCCTTCTCTCTTCATTCCTATTCTGCAGTCCCTTTGCTGCATAAGCATTCCAGTGGTTTCCAATCTCCGCCATCTGGCAACAACAACAGGATGTATGTAGCTACTACGATGATGGGTTGACTGTTAGGTAGAGAGAGAAAGAGAGATAGAGAGAGAGGAAGAAAGAGTGAGAGAAATAGGAACAGAGAGTGAGAAAGCGACAGCGAGATAAAGGCCCTCACCGGAAATCAGGAAATGTGATTTAGATGTGAAGAAGAGAGTGATCGTAAGTTGAACAAAAAGTGCTGCAGGCTTGGGCAGCAGAAAACAGCAGAACGCAAATGAAGGACAGGCAACCCTATTGGGGTCTCACTTCCCCTGGAGGGGTCTCTATATAGAATGCGAACAGACAATGTGTAACTGGGCGAGTCATCGGATGGATACCAGAGGGCTCGAATTGACATGTACATACATATTTATTTAGTACAAAGTAACTTCCACACGTGCGCATTCCAAGGTTCCGCAACTCTTCTATCAGCCTCCGGGGGCAGCTAGAGTTTGATCCACTTTTGGTAGAAGGCCACTATTAGAGGGAGGGATCGAAATGATTTTGACGAAGAAACCCATTCAGATATTGCGAGAAAGAGCGTCCCAACATCATGTAAGTCTAATTACGTGGATGTTAAGAACTATAAAACGTGTGTTGCAAGGTGAGTCATTGGCGGAAACTCTGCATCCGCTGATACTTCTCTGGACACATCGAGCATCTTTGATTCTAGCTCATGGTCTGACACAATGCTTCGTTTCATGCACAGAGCTAATACTTTTTGAGTAAAATTATTCGATTATTATAAATAAGTCATCAATGAGGGCGTTGTCATTCATCTAAAGATTGCAAGTATATTTTGATTTTTAATTATGTTTGTTCGCTCTCTCTCTCCTCTCTCTGTTTCTTTCGCTCGCTTTCTGCCTCTCTCTATTTCTCTCGCCCACTTTCTTTCCCGCTCTCTCTTTATTTCTCTTTCTCGCTATTTCTCTCTCTCTCAACTTCTCTCGCTGTTTCTCTTTTTCTGGCCTTCATTCTCTAGCCTACACGCACTTTGTCCTTTAAGCTATGAAGCCCTTCAAGAGTTCATGACTATGCAGAGAATCACTGCAATTGGCAACATCTTCGATGATAGAGCTAATCTGCTTGATTGTAGAAGGGAGCGCACTCGTGACTTGAGGGACAGACAGCAAGAAAGACGATCAGATTGAGATATAGAGAGTAAGAAAGAAAGAAATGAAAGAGAGAGAGACAGGACAAACAGAGAAGGATGTAAAATATGCAAATATTGGCAGGGAACGAAAGCAGATAATTAGCTTTCATTGGACATCTATGGATTCGACAGTGCAGAAATTAAGACTTTCGCAATCGTACGGGTATTTCGAACCGTGATAAAGAGAAAACGAGCAATAAAGTGGGAGCAAAGTGATAGGTAGAGGGATGGGAAGAGAAAAAGAGTTAAAAGTTGCAAGCGACTAAACGGAAAAAGCCCGAGTGCGAGAGACCATCTTCACAATATATGTAAATAAGATTAACTCAAGCTGATTGTGAGCTACCACAAAACAGAGCTTTTAAATCTAATTATTTTGGAGGTGGCAATGAAAAATAATAATAATTTGGTCAAAAAATGACGGACATATTGAGTGCGAACTCCGGTACGTTGTATACGGTAGTCGGCGAGCTGCAGCTGCCGCACGAAACGTCGTCTGCTGCGCAGATGGACAGCCCATTCAAGCACGTACGAGTCTAAAGATACCATTCTTTTTGTGTCATCATTATTTAAATGTGTGCTGTTTGTTTTCAAGAAATCGTTTGATTTTTAACATGTTCGAAACTTTGGGGAGCGATAAAAGCGGAGGGGGAACTGCAAAAGAAAGGATGTCCAAAACAAGACCCAGCCCGCGCGCGGCCCGCGTCGGCGAAGCAACCAAGGGGCAGGGCCAAATTCTCGACCTCCAAGAGATGAATATTGCGAACATCATCAAAAGCATAAGGATAAGGCCTCCTCATCACTCGGGACCCCTTTATTTACTGTTCTGCAGGCCCGAGACAGAGTCATCTTTGTCACATATGCATGCGGCGCCATAGGCGCGCCGTCCGTCCAGAGCAGTTGGAAAGCAGCGGAACTACTCCACTTGAGAATCTTCTCTCTCTCCACCATTCTTTCTCTCTGTTGACTCACTCACTCACTCTCTCTCTCTCTTTCTCTCTCTCTTTCTCTCTCTTTCTCTCTCTCTCCATCTTTTGTCTCTGTCTCTTTCGTCCTCGCTTGTACATTGCGGTGGATTACGTTGAAATTAATTAATCTTAATCTATTTCGCCTTTTCCAAAGCTAAATTTGTGAATTCTATATCATACTTATATAACAGAACAGAAATCGCTTTGAGCTTTAGTGGCTCGAGATATCTAGAATATGTTGAAATACAATGTATTTCTGCTCCCCTCAGTCTTCGGCGTTTTCGGAGCTCTGGCAATGAGAGGATTTCCTCGTTGTGTTTCTCTCTCTCTCTCTCTCT